>OX101789.1:35976800-36111053 GCA_944452715.1 Ophion slaviceki
TAACTATTTTTCCATAACACTGAAAACTATAGAAGATAACCCGTGCAGAAATCGTCGTAGATATCCAATTGGATTCTCACAATTGTCCCTATCACACTGATACCTATACAAAAACGTCACGTTCGTACATTGGATTCTAATTAGGAGTCCCTTTTGGAATCTCATGTACGAATCCAATTTGAATCCTAAAGGATCCCCACATTATCTAACAGAATCCGCTACGATTCTTGATGGATCTTATAGCATTCTGTACGTTGAATTTTCTAAACAATGTATATATATATATATATATAAATATATATATATATATATATATATATATATATGCAAAATAACTGGACCTTAAAAACGTATAAAGGTTGCCTTAAAATATATAAATCGCTTAAGAGAGTATATCTTAAAAATCGACTTATATCCCATTACTGAAAATCCACTGCAATTTTGGTTCGTTATTTATTTTACTGCACTTTGACATAATATCACCACACTCGTACACGCTCACGAGGAGTGCAGGTTATGTTTCAACACGCCGAGTTTCTTTTCGTGTCTTTTCACATATTTTCCATTCGACCGTGGTAAGAATTCTCAAACGTCGTTCATCAGTCCAATTAGATCCCAATGATGACTCCCTATGTGTGGGGTCCCTGACAAATCCCTATGGAGAGGTGGGTGCATCTTGGCACTCCCAAAAAATGTGTGCACGCGAACTCGAAAAAAAAAAATATATATTTTCCGGGTGATCCAGCAAATTCCGGTTGAGAATATCAAATAAAAAATACTCAAACGATGTCAATCGAGAAAAAGCGCGGAATCCACTTGGATTCCAATGTGGACTCCCTACGTACGGCGTCTCTATCAAATCCCTACAGGGATGTGGCAAGATCCGGGGATTCCCCAACGAATTTCTGCACGCCAATAATCAACAATCAAAAATCATTTTTTTGCCAATCCTGCAGGTACCTAATCCCCCAAAAATACGTAAGAACAAACGATAAAATAACTATTGGATAAAAAATTACAATGGTTCGTTTCTGCCATGCGCGAGGCTGCAAAAACCAAGATATGCGAGTTACCAAATTACGGGGAGGTCGATTACCATATATGGGCATGTTTGCACGCTGGTAAGTAAGCTCGCACGTTCTCAAAGTCATAATCCGCAAAAAGTTTGATATGTGCGACCGAGAGATTCGTTGCCGGAGAAATCGGGTCATAACCGTCGGACTATGCCGTAGCGGGGCTAGTCATAGGACGTGTGAGTGTGTGTGTGCGTTCCACATTGTACACAGTCCGCTATATACGAGATCCGGGGTGCGCTCGGGTGCAGAGAGTTAGGCCGTTGTGGTTTATGGCAGGTGGAAAGCGACCCGCGGATAGTTCGGGACTGCTCGTTTATCTTGGGAGGGTAGTTTGCCCCCCCTTCCTCTTCCCATCCCACACGCCATCTTCCACCTACAACACCGCCCCGCTTCGGTTTACTCCTCCGTGCGAGAAAGTTTCGACCTCCTTCGTTCCTGCTCACGTTACTTCCGTGTCTTGTGTGCCCCTCGTATAGCCCTATATAGAGCTTCGAAAGCTCGCAAGTTTTCGCAAGATGCGCGTGAGATAGTTTTCCCGCAGCGAGAATTCACACCGTATATAGGCCCACCGCGAAACGTCTTCGGCATCTTCGGCGAAAAGAGCTCGTCGCAATTGCCCGGACTTTACGTAAGCCGGAACTCCCGTGAATCAGCTTGAAAAATTGTTCTCACAAGCACGTAAGACTCGCGATGTTATCGATATGGGGCTATTAATCGCGTTCTGGAAATCAGAAGTGACGGTGGTGTCGACGAGCGTTGGCCTGGGATGATACTCGGATGGGTGACCGCTTTTGCCAAAGGGCGTCGCCAAGGAGGAGCAGCCCCCCCCCCCCCCACCAAGAGATTCGAAAAAATGTCTATGAGGGTCCAAAATGTCTAAAATCCCCCCCTCCCATCTTGCCCCACCCTGGCCCATTAGCTGGCGACGTCCTTGGCGTTAGGAAAGGTATGGGCAACACCCTGAAACTGCTAGGGTACTGAAAATGGTGAAACTTTTACCCCCCTGCGTGGGGTAAAAGTGCGGAAGCATCAAGGGCATGCAAACGATCATTCGAAATATAAAGGCCCTTGAAATTTTATTTCAAAAGAACTGAGAGACCACTATCTTTTACGTGAAAAAATTCTGCGTGGGTTATCCTACAAGCTCTCAACATTGACCCTTCCAGTCATTTATTGTATTACGGCGGTACGGCGAACAGTACACCGTGGCACAATTTTCCAGGATTTCTCGTGCAGCCATCAGGTGAGATTGGAAAATCTGGTTGCCCAGTGAGGCAACCGCTGGTCCCACTTTAGAAACGGAACGAGAGCACACGATCTCATTTCGCCGCACTGCGAAGTTACCCTGGCTTCGCTGGCACTCCCACGGGATGCTGGTTACGAAGGCAAAAAAATTAATCCGGGTCAGCACCAACAATGCGCCGTTTCTTCAACTATCGCTCACACTCTCTTTCTCTTTCTCTCTTCAGCCATGGCAACCAGATGGGCTCTTAGTATCGTAGCAAAAAATGCTCGTTTATCCAACACTGATGGTCTGGACAGTTTCCCGTCACCGGGTACACACCGTTGTTGGAGCTCCTGATACCTGTGGCCATCTATGCTGGAAAATATCCATAGATGATGAAGCGCTATTCCGAACGACATGCAGAACTGTTTCGTGAAATACATACAGCATTTGTATTTGATCATATTTTTGGAACCAACATAACATTCTAATCTTTGCATTTCGAGGCAACAAATGTCGAAGCACCAAAGTGCAAAATCCGTGCGAGCCGGGAAAACATGACGGCCGTCATATGTCTCGTCGTTCTTCGGCCAGGCTCCTCTATGTACCGTCGAAAACGAACGTTCGCTCTCTAACGCCACGGCCACTTGTTAATGCATATAGTTGCCGGTGCTGGAACATGGAATCGCCCAGACGGTCATTACGTATTCCCCAAACAGCTCGGTCACCGTAAATTGTGGCTAGAGTGACCGCGACTCATGATTTAAAGCAGCGAGGGAGAGAGAGAGAGAGAGAGAGAGAGAGAGAGAGAGATATCGGTTGTGCCATTGGCGAGTATTCGCCACTTGCTAAATACACGGCTCCACCATTGAGAATATTCTGTCGGTCTTGTATATATTGACCCTACCGCCTTTTCCAGGCCTCTACGTCCAGCGAGCTTTCATTGCCAGAGCGCGCAGCTTTTCAACGTTACGAATTTAAGCGACAAGCGATTCCGGTGCCCATCGATCGGTGAGCCTCCCCGAACACGTTGAAACGACCCTCACATTGGCCTCATCGGCCAGTCGACATCAACGTTATGGCTACGAAACAGCGGGGAAATGTGCTTCCGGTTCGTCTGCATCATCTAGGTTCATCGCGTTGGGTTAAAAGAAATACCCTATATGTGGAACACTTGATCGGGTTCAAAGGACGGATACGATTTTCTCCGCCAAGATCTTGGTTTTCCTCCCATTGACGATCCAATTGAGTTGAGGCAATGGCAGAGCACCGAGGAGGGTGGACGCCAGGCGGACACCATATTGGTCTCGGTGGATCAACGCGACCAGGAATGAAAGGTAAATATTGGCCGAGCCATTGAAGAAAAGCAACGTTAAAAAGACTGGGTGTCCAGGGGAATCATCTGAGATCCTCAGGCTTTTCCTACTCTCCTCCATGCTCTCGTGGTTCTTCGTGTTATTGATCCTCGGACTG
Source organism: Ophion slaviceki (assembly GCA_944452715.1). Taxonomy (NCBI): domain Eukaryota; kingdom Metazoa; phylum Arthropoda; class Insecta; order Hymenoptera; family Ichneumonidae; genus Ophion; species Ophion slaviceki. The sequence goes on from OX101789.1 coordinate 35,980,575, forward strand.
CTACCTACCCGTATTAATAAAAATGAGAACATTACGACAGTCGCGAGTGGAAGTCCTCCAACGTCGATATTCTTTTTGATACTACTCGAACGATAACAGAAGAATGAAGACCTTTCCATCCTGACGACGATATCACGACCTACGTGAGGCTAATGCGAAAAATCGAGACGATCGAAATGTCATTGGGAATTGAATTTTTAGATAAGGTGGTCGGCCCAGTGGTTGTAAGGGTCCTAGTGAGCGTCACGTTTACACATTGAATAAGCATTCCAAGATAAGAATCAGTCGTTCGTGCAGATATGTGATATATTAGTGTCCATTGGGTATTTACTATGTTGTGACACTCGTAAGTATACTGTGACACTCGTACGCAGTGCTGGATTTATAATTTTTCAAGGCGTTAGGCCACTCTAGCTCTAAATAGGCTTTTTGGGGATTGTTTTTTTCAGAAAAACTACAAAATCAATCGAGATTACAAAAAATGGTGTTTATCATGCATATCAGTGAGACTGTATACAATGATTTTTTTGAAGCGATTAATTTCAAAATGGCGGCTTTTCAATATATCAATATATCTTGCGAAATTTTCAATATATCTTGAAAAATATATTGTCTATAGAAGTACGTAGGATTTTTTTTTATTGCATAGTTCATTCGTTTTCAACAATTATCTGACGATTTTTTTGGAAAGTGAAAAATTTGCCTAGAAAATCGTCAGATTATTGTTAATAACAAATGATCTATGCAATGCAAAAAAAATCCTACGTACTTCCATAGACAATGTATTTTTCTAGATATATTCAACATTTCAAGTGAATCGGGTGAAAATTGTCTGAGTTATGTTTCCGGCCATCTTAAAAAATGCAGTTTTGAGACAAACGCTGCGAAGCCGCCATTTTGAAATTGATCGCTTGAAAAAAAATATTGTATAGTCACTGATATGTATGATAAACACCCCTTTTTGTAATCTCAATTCATTTTGTAGTTTTTTCTGAAAAAAATGCCCAAAAAGCCTATTTTTTCTGCCTCTAGAGTGGCCTAACCCCTTAAGTATAGGCCATTGGACTTTGTGTCGCTCATTCTATTTTAATCACTTGTATTTATCTAGGCCTTTTGAGGTGCCTCTAAAATCCGCCGCCCATAGGCAGCTGCCTATACGGCCGATTGGCAAATCCAGGACTGCTCGTAAGTATAGGTATTCAAGAATAATTAAGGCGTTATCCCCACTTGTAGCGCAAAAAAGGCCTTTTTCATGAATTTTTTAAAAATAAAACTACAAAACTTTTTTAATCGATCAATATACCATCTTAAAGAACACAGCTTGAAGAACTTTCAGTAATTTTTTTATTGAAAAATATTACATTGTTTAGTGGCAAATGGCCGTCAATGAAACAATGTTTTTATATACACGGTTTACGGTGACCAACATTGCGGCGAAGTGGATCATCTGAAAAAAAAAATGCGGATGGATTGAGTCAAATATAAGTATAAACTAGTCTTCAATCGAAGGATTTTAAAAAATATTCATTTTTCACAAAATGGCGGACAGTCAAAGTTAATGATTTGATTTTAATGAAAAAAACGGCCATTTTTTTCGAAAAAAAACATCGAACGATTAAAGACTACATTTTTATGTATTAAATAAGCCTGCAAAATTTCAAGAAGATCGGTTCATTAGTATTCGAGTAATCTTGGTCACCGACTTCAGAAATGCCATTTTGAGAAAAACGCGTTTAAAGTTTCAATTTCAGTTTACACGAAAAAAATATTTTTTTTGTAAACTTACATAGAGTCATCTATTCCGGGCCCATACAGAAGTATGGGCCCGGATACTTATACTTCAAAAAAATGCAATAAAAAAATCGATTTTTTCAAAATCGCAAGTGGGGGTAACCCCTTAAATCAAATATATACAGCTACGGCGTCTATCTGCGATTTCCGCCGAATCCTTCATTAGGAGGTTAAAATGAGCCGTTTCACATCTAGGCTGATTTCAGACTGCCTGGGGATTTGCGTGAGGTAAGTTTGTCTGAAGTTATAAATAAGAATCTCAGTTTTGCGTTCAGCATCGAAAATTATAGTGTTATGCTAATTTCAACGAGTTTTCATATATGACGATTACGGGTGCAGCAATGTAAACACTCTGCCGATTGATCGCCACGGCTGTCGATAACTGGGACGAGGTTGGCAAAAAATCTTATGAATCAGATATTAATTTATAGAAAATTAGAAAATAAATATTGGGTCCGTAATTAGCATCGTCTGGGGAATTCACAGACCAGTAATCTTCATGCACACATTCGGGATAGTAAAAAGATACACATATAAGTAAACGTCGTCGATTACTGGGTCGTGACCATGTCAGTAACTGGGCGCGTCTCGAATAGAGGGTAACAATACTCGATCGAAAAAATATTAGGTGTAGTAAAAAAGAAATGCACTATTTTTGCCTTCAATTTCATTCCAAAATAATGGATTTCTGTTTACTACACCTAATATTAAAAATTATTTTATGATAAAACCGTTGTTTATAATTATTGGAAATGAATTAAAAAAATTACAATTCTGACGTAACAGCTACAATTAATTTCATTTTAAACATTATGTATACAAGAGAAATTTATATCTTAAACTGTTTGTTTGTTTGGGTTAAAAAGCGAAAAGTTTGTGACTGAGCGACTAAAAATTATTCTGTAGTCCTACATGCAGACTTAATCGGGTCAACAAAGCCCTACGGGCGTTTGCATAATTAGTTAAAGCAGTTTGAACGCATGTGATGATTAGTGGGACGTTCACATGGCGATTACTAGACCAACCTTCATGGCGACATGACGATAATGACCTCATAATAGCGTCTTATAACCTTTACCAAATATTTTCTTGAAAACTGTACCCGGCACGAGAATTTCATTTACTTCTTCGTGACAAAAATTGATCAAAAATGAAATAACTTCTACTCACTTCCCAAGTTGAGCTATATAAATTTGCAAAGCCGAGCGATCTGCTTAAGGTGACGATTACTGAGCCAACTACCTCATGTCAACTTTTTCGAACATCACGATTATTGGATGGTCTCGCGGATCAATCCGTAGCTGCGGATACGTCGATCAACTTTCCAGACATTCGCCCCGCAGGAATGCTTCATGGAACCTAGCCGCGGGCATCTTTCCTGTGTATTTAGCTGATACAACATCAGATCGATACGCGAGGGCCGAATATACGCTGGCTTGTAGTTTGGGTTAACCGAGTAACTAATTGCTCCTTAACCAAGTTAAATCGTGCCGGCGATATCGCATAGTAAATCGTGCCTGAGATATTCGCAGACTTACAGTCACTACGTGCACATATATTTGCAGAGTGGTACGATGCTGGAGTGGAATGAGTGACACGGAGGAGCTTTGATCAAAGACCCGAGCCGGCAAATCGGCAGAGTCATGCGAAGCCTTACATGGGTATACGCGTTACCGGTTTGCTGACTTCTGAAATAGTATGCAAACTCTCTTGGGACATAACCACGAAAACTCAAATGCTGCTATCGCGAATTTGCCATTGACGCAAATCAGGCTGTTTTTTCTTTTGACGGTCTCCCTTGTTACCGGATGAATTGACAAATTAGACGAAATTTTCGAGTATATTGAGATACTAAAAGCACTTCCGATTTTGAAAAAATCGTTTTTTTTTTATTGCATTTTTTGAAGTATAAGTATCTGAGAATATGTCCTGAAAATTTCAAGTCGATCCGAACAAAATTGACTGAGATATGAGCGTTGAAAGAGAAGAATCCGTTGTGAAATTGAAACTTTAAACGCGTTTTTCTCAAAATGGCATTTCTGAAGTCGGTGACCAAGATTACTCGAACACTAATGAACCGATCTTCTTGAAATTTTGCAGGCTTATTTAATACATAAAAATGTAGTCTTTAATTGTTCGATTTTTTTTTCGAAAAAATGGCCGTTTTATAGCCAAAAAACGGCCGTTTTTTTCGTTAAAATCGAACCATTAACTTTGACTGTCCGCCATTTTGTGAAAAATGAATATTTTTTTAAATCCTTCGATTAAAGACTAGTTTACACTTATATTTGACTAAATCCATCCGCATTTTTTTTTCAGATGATCCACTTCGCCGCAATGTTGGTCACCGTAAACCGTGTATATAAAAACATTATTTCATTGACAGCCATTTGGCACTAAACAATGTAATATTTTTCAATAAAAAAATTACTGAAAGTTCTTCAAGATGTGTTCTTTAAGATGGTATATTGATCGATTAAAAATGTTTTGTAGTTTTCTTTAAAAAAATTCATGAAAAAGGCCTTTTTTTGCGCTACAAGTGGGGGTAACGTCTTAAACATCGTCGACGGGGTTGCTCTCTGAGGAGTGGCAATTGTCGGAGGTGGCGGATTGTCCACCATTTCGGCGCTAGTCATCATCAGAAGAACGTCCTTCATAAATGTAGATATGAGTTTTTATTTGAGTATGTGTTTTTCCTATCTTTGGTGTACCTTTGTGTACCCTCGGCACTTCTGATTATCACTTGTCACTATTTCCTGTTCTTTGAAGACCCCTGCAGAGTGTTGCCCTCAGCCACCCTTTCCTAATGCCCTGTTGTATCGCATTTGCCTCAGCTTAGAAGTCGGTGCAAAGCCAGTGCGAGATCAGGCGGTCACCCAACCAATTATTGGCTCTGAGCAACGCTGCTCAACGTGGGAGATCGCCGGAGTCGGACGCCAAACGGTCGGAGATACAAATCAATTGTAAACATTTTTTGAGGGGGGGGGGGGGGGGCAAAGAATGGAAATAAAAACAATTTGGAAAATAATACTCGGACGCGGAAAAACAGAAAAAATGAGACGAAATTAGCTTCTAAAATAGCAGAATTTGTTTTTTTTTATCACGTCCGAAGCAATTCGTAAGGATTTTATCGGCCTCGCTGTTGCATTTTGTCTGCGGATATACCCGCGTAAAGCGGTGACTCCGTCCCACAGCATAATTACGAACAAAAAAGATATGAACTCCCCGTCCATTTGTCTCTCGTCAGAATAATTCTTTTCGGGAAAATAGACTGTATGCGTGGCACAAAAACGTGAGACCCGGATAAAAACGTCCTCTCCGCACGCGCAGCACAATTCGGATGGGGTATGTTTTTCTTTTTTAATTATTTTTTACACCCGTCGTCCGGTCATAAAGACAATGCGGGTCCCGGATTCTCTCGTTGATCGCGTCGCTCCCGAGCTTGCACGAGGAGCCGCCCGTGGCAGTTCTCCGTGAGAACAGGCAGTAAAGTCTCGAAGAGAATCGGCGTAGCGCGAGGGTGAATAGACGTTTACATTTAAATTGGCGAATTATCGGGCCCTGTGGGGGGTTGCATCGCCAATTTAATTTCGATTCGAAACTTCGGTGATTCGGGAAGACTCATCGTTCAGGCCTGAAACGTGTTCCAATTTTGCACCGAGATATACAATACAATATACGCGCGAACTCGTTCACGTGTTTTATTTACTCGAAGGCATTTTTTTCTACGAATACTTTGAACGTTCCATGGCGTTGGTCAGTTGCCAGCCCGATGATTAAGGTGTCTGCGGGTGATATGGCCCAGCCAAGGGACATTTGAAATAAAATGAAAAATATCCAATTTAATCAACATTTTTAGTTATAATCATCATTTAAGTTCAGTTTATGTAAAATATAAACGAAAAATGATAACTTGTACCATAAACAAAACCAAAGTTAAACATTTTTAAAAACCTTGATTTTACTATGGTAGGATAGTAAGGCGTACGGCTTTAACATACTTAAATAATCAAACTATATGCAATATAGTTTCTATTTGAGGTCGATAATCCTCTGCAGCTTTGTATGAACTCAAAGTTCTTCTTTGCACTGCTTGGACAGCCGACACTAAGTCGTTTTCCGAGCACAACACTCGTTTCGGAGGCATCGGGATCGAGGCACTAAAAATAACGATCAATTAATTAGTAATAAATATGCGTACTACTTATTTACGCTCGTAATATCTTAAAAGTAATGTAAAATACATTATAAAAGAAACAAACTTTGCTACAAAAAGTAGGAGGGTAATAAGGCCTATAGTTAAATTTAGTAGGCCTTGAGGCCTAAGGCCACAGTAACGGGTATAAAATCATGTGCGAACTTAACAATTTTTTTCGTATGAAAAAGTCATTCACTCATAAAATTAATCAAACATCTTTAAGGGGTTACCCCCACTTGCGATTTTGAAAAAATCGATTTTTTTTATTGCATTTTTTTGAAGTATAAGTATCCGGGCCCATACTTCTGTATGGGCCCGGAATAGATGACTCTATGTAAGTTTACAAAAAAAAATATTTTCTTCGTGTAAACTGAAATTCAAACTCTAAACGCGTCTTTCTCAAAATGGCATTTCTGAAGTCGGTGACCAAGATTACTCGAACACTAATGAACCGATTTTCTTGAAATTTTGCAGGCTTATTTAATACATAAAAATGTAGTCTTTAATCGTTCGATTTTTTTAAATGGCCGTTTTATAGCCAAAAAACGGCCGTTTTTTTTTCGTTAAAATCGAACCATTAACTTTGACTGTCCGCCATTTTGTGAAAAATGAATATTTTTTAAAATCCTTCGATTAAAGACTAGTTTATACTTATATTTGACTAAATCCATCCGCATTTCTTTTTCAGATGATCCACTTCGCCGCAATGTTGGTCACCGCAAACCGTGTATATAAAAACATTATTTCATTGACGGCCATTTGCCACTAAACAATGTAATATTTTTCAATAAAAAAATTACTGAAAGTTCTTCAAGATGTGTTCTTTAAGATGGTATATTGATCGATTAAAAAAGTTTTGTAGTTTTCTTTAAAAAAAATTAATGAAAAAGGCCTTTTTTTGCGCTACAAGTGGGGGTAATACCTTAAGTATGAATATCAAGCTTTTAGAAAATATTCATTTTTTTTTTCGATGTACGAAATGGCCGACTACTCGAAACTTCTCGAAATACCTTTTTACCAATTGGCGTGACAAATAACTTCAACAATTTTCATTTGATTTACTTCAAATTTAAAAGATATGTCCCTAATTGCATTTTGCAGACAAGTACGTACGGAATTTCTGATTAATCGAAAACTTTTCATCTTACGAGCAGTTTATGAGCAGTTATAACGAAATTGTTCACTGAAAATGTATTTCTTAAGGCGTTATACCCCGTTGCAAGGCCAAAAAACTCGTTTTTTTCACGATTTTTTTTCTGGAAAAGAACTTCATTTGGGCAAAACGAAAAGTATTAGGCAGTGTAGTGGCATCTTTTAGCTTTAGATTGGCATTTTTTATTTTCAAAAATATTCATTAACATTGCTCCTGTAGAAAGTCTCCTGGAGGTCCCCGAAAAAAAAGTGTCCGGCGGTGAGCAAAGTATCTCCGGTTTGGATTATCTCAAATGAAAAAACCAGAAAGATTCTTTTAGGGGATAGATGAATCCAGGTATTGATGGAAGGAATAGTCGAAATTTAAATTTTTGACAAAATGGTGGCTCCGGAAAGAAACAATTTCGATTTTCGACTAATTTTTTTTCGTTAAATCGTTGAAAAAAAATATAAATAATGATCGGAAATCTTATTCCTTCGATCAATACATGAAGAATATAATTGACAAGGTTGTGTTAAAATTGCAGACCGATCGGTTGAGCCGTTTTTGATAAATCGTGCTCACCGACTTTGAAAACACCGTTTTGAGAAAAACGCGTATGAAGCTTCGCGCGCTTACTCTGTAGCGCTCCGAGTGTCCTTACAAATATGTGTTGTGTATTTCCGAGAATATTCGCTGGATCGATTTGACATTTTCAGGGAATATACTCACATATTTGTACATTCCCAAAATGCGACAAAAAAATCGATTTTTTGAAATTTCTGACTGCGTATAACCCGTTAAGTTCAAATACCTACAACTTTTGAATAAAACAATATTTTTAAAATTCCGTCCGTACTCCTCTAGGTATTCTAATGTAGATTGACGAGAATTTTTGTTTTTTGTTCTGGGTAAAAAATTGTGGATGCTAAATGTCACGCTGCGGAGCGCCTAAAAAAAGATAACAAAAGAAAATATTAATAGTCGGCCATTTTGCACATCGAAAAAAAAAATTCCTAACAGCTTGATATTCATACTAAATAGATGTGTGCGTAATTTTTTATGTATTTTTATGTATTTTTACACGTATGTAAGAAAAACAAATTAAAAATCTTTGCACCACGATACGTTATTAGAAAATTTATGATCATCGAAGCTTGAATTAATAAAGATAAAGACTGTGATTTTAGACAGATAAGTGTAATATTACAAAAAATACTTACGATTTATTCGGACCGATTTTTATTACTGGTGCTGCGCGGCCGTGTCTTATGATGGATATGCAACACTGACGGCGGGGAGCGGGTTAGCGCCTCCGCAAACTTGTAGCGACGTCTTCGTGCAATAGGCGTCTGTGAGTGTGGCCTGAAGCGTGAGCGGTTACTCTAAGTGAGACTTTGTCCTTGAAATTTTCAAAAAATCAATTTGAGCTCAACATGAGCAGCTAGAAGAAGAGGAGGGGTGCCTCTATGGACCAGGCATTGCCGATTAGCGGTAATTATAAACACATTTGTGTAAACACATTACAAAACTTTACACGCGTTTTTTTCTCGAAAACACGTTTTTAAAAATGGCTGACATTCTCCTGACCGCTGTAATTAACATATCCACCTGAAATTTGAAGAGCATACTCAGAAAATATGTCTTCACGGAATGACGGATCGTTTTTTCGATAGATACATTTTTGCATTTATTATTTATCTTTTTATGCGAAAAAAACGCGAAAATTCGATTTTTTTTTAAATTGCCGCCATTTTCCGAAATTTGTACCAAACGAAAAACCCATCCGTCATTCCATGACCAAAGGGTCACAGATTGATAATATGCTTTGAATTTGTGTTTCAGATCAACAAAGAGGGGGCAGTGATGTCAGCCGTTTACCTCCCTCGATTTGAGGACCTGTTTTCGCGGAGCTGCAACGGCCGCCATTTTGGTTTTTTTCCAAAAAAAATTTTTTTTAACGTTTTGTATATCATGAATAAAAGCAAGAAAAAAACCGCACTCAAAAAGCTTTACCCGTTTCCTTAAAAAAAAAATAAAATGTAAACACCTGAAATATGGCACTCCAAGGACAAAGTCTCCGTTACATACGATTTTCGTTACTTAGGCTTTATTAGTCGACAGGCCTCATTACCCGCAGGTACCTTACAGAAATTGGCATACATAATTCGCAATGACCCTTTGCATTGCCTTTGCGATCTTTTATGCTCGCATCCCTTTCGCATACTTTTAACAGAAACTTCTCACTGCGTTATTTCCGGTTTCTTTGAGGCCCCTCGTAGTGTTCCTCGCAGCCATTCTGCCCAACTGCGCACGAGGGCACAGGGAAACTGCAAAAAACCCGTGTCGATACGAGCTGCTGCTCGCCCACGTTGCAGTCTCGTTACCATTGGAAGCTCACGCTCAATACTCAGAGCGCGAGCCAGTGCTCAGTGGTCACCCATCCCAGTATTGTCCCCTGCCAATGCCACTTACCATGGGAGATCGCCGACCCCGCTGTTTCACAATTTCACATCGCCCCGCATTAGATTCTCATTTTTCCGCGACGTTTGCGAAAATCCCGAAAGAACCGTTTTCGTAAATTGTCGATTCCGCACACGTCCACGAAGATTTTACATTTAAATTCGGGACGCCCTTTGTACGAGCGTAGGCGGAGGCAGCTGCGATTATAGGCATTTTTGTTGGACATGAAATCCTCTCTTTATGAGAAAACAATGAAACGATCGAGCGCTCGCTTTTCCATGTTCGACAGCACAATTCTCGCAGATCCCGTGTCTGTCTGTGTGTTGTAATATCGTGACGTCATACGTAGAATTCCATACTTCTTTATACGGTGGTATCGAATCGAGAAAAGGTTTTTGCCAGGAGTTCCCGCGGTGTATCGGGTCGGGTTTACCCTCGCTTCGGGGCACAACGAAATTGACTCGTTCCGGAGGATTAGGCGCGTGCCTTTCGCCCGTCTGCTTTTCTGTACACACACGCTCATCTGGGCACGGATACACCATCATCCGAGCAACGGATACTCGAGCTAACCGCGCTTTTATATGCGGCAGTTGGATATCTCTACTTTTCGAGGAGAAAAGTCGCGGCTGTGGATTTTCTATATTTGTTATATTTTTTTTTATTGTCTGTCATCCCTTCGAGATCTGACAATCTCCCCTCTCCCCTCTCTCCCCCTCCCTCTTCAATATTAATGCTCTCTCTCCGCCAAAAAAAATAAAATGTAGGACCGCCCAGGAAATAATATCGCAAAGCGCATCATCCGCAAGTAGAAACGCGGAACAACGTGGACAAGCGATTATGTGACATTTCCCGAAGAGATTACCCCTCGGGTGGTCCGCGACTTTTTGTCGAAGACATTTTCAACCGTGGAAAAAATGTACAAAAATAAAAAGCAACGTTTGAATATTCATTTTCTGTTCCTAATGAGTGCCTTGATTTTACATTAAAAATCGGACTACGTATTTTAACCATCGAAAAAAAAAATCGCGAAACTCAGCTTTTTCTCGACCCGTTACACTGTGATGATCCCTTAAGGGGTTAGGCCACTCTAGAGACCGAAAAATAGGCTTATTGGGGATTTTTTTTTAGAAAAACTACAAACTCCATCGAGATTACAAAAAGGGTGTTCATCATACATATCAGTGACTGTATACAATAATTTTTTTGAAGCGATTAATTTAAAAATGGCGGCTGTGCAGCGTTTTTGCGATGGCGTCTCCGTTTTTTCTGGGTTCACGGCCGGACAAACAGCTCCTGTAATTTTTTAATGATAATGAGCCAATGAATTTTTTTCGATTATCTATAATAACTGCGATAGAAGTACGTAGGATTTTTTCGATATATTGATTTGTAATAGCGCACTTCTAAAGTGGAAAGTGAAAAATTTGCCAAAAAAATCGTCAGATAATTGTTAATATTATTAACAATTATCTGACGATTTTTTTGGCAAATTTTTTTTATTGCATAGTTCATTGTTTGACAATGAACTATGCAACAATGAATAAAAAAGTCCTACGTCCTTCCATAGACAATGTATTTTTGAAGATATATTCAACATTTCAAGTGAATCGGTTGAAAATTGTCTAAGTTATGTTTCCGGCCAATTTAAGAAATGCAGTTTCGAGATAAACGCTGCACAGCCGCTATTTTGAAATTAATCGCTTCAGAAAAATTATTGTATACAGCCACTGATATATATGATAAACACCCGTTTTTGTAATCTCGATTTATTTTGTAGTTTTTCTGAAAAAAATTCCCAAAAAGCCTATTTTTTCGGCCTCGGGAGTGGCCTAAGGTCTTAAATTGTTTGAGAAGCGTCTCGTTGATACGAAAAACACTTATCTCTATTAAGGGGTTACCCCCACTTGTGATTTTGAAAAAATCGATTTTTTTTATTGCATTTTTTTGAAGTATAAGTATCTGAGAATAGATGGCTCTATGAGTATAGGAATAGATGACTCTATGTAAGTTTACAAAAAAAAATATTTTCTTCGTGTCAACTGAAATTGAAACTTTAAACGCGTTTTTCTCAAAATGGCATTTCTGAAGTCGGTGACCAAGATTACTCGAACACTAATGAACCGATCTTCTTGAAATTTTGCAGGCTTATTTAATACATAAAAATGTAGTCTTTAATCGTTCGATTTTTTCGTTAAAATCGAACCATTAACTTTGACTGTCCGCCATTTTGTGAAAAATGAATATTTTTTAAAATCCTTCGATTAAAGACTAGTTTATACTTATATTTGACTAAATCCATCCGCATTTTTTTTTCAGATGATCCACATCGCCGCAATGTTGATCACCGCAAACCGTGTATATAAAAACATCATTTCATTGACGGCCATTTGCCACTAAACAATGTAATATTTTTCAATAAAAAAATTACTGAAAGTTCTTCAAGATGTGTTCTTTAAGATGGTATATTGATCGATTAAAAATGTTTTGTAGTTTTCTTTAAAAAAATTCATGAAAAAGGCCTTTTTTTTGTGCTACAAGTGGGGGTAACGCCTTAATTGAAAGTTTTCTTCCTATTTAATGCTAGTTTAAGAAAAGAAAAAAATATGTCAATGTTGATCTCATTAATGTTGTAGACTGATTATATAGGACTATAAACATTTCACCTATATAATAATAAACAGTGCCAAACTAGAGTAAAGTAACTTGAACGTACCTTAATATGTGGTTTTAAATTAAAAAAAGTAATCATAATGCATGCACTGTTAGTTATTTGGATATATTACAACGGAGCCCCAGCCCTGTTACAACCGCCCCTGGTATGGGTACGGTTGTAACAGTGGCATATGTTTTACAAAACGAGCTTTATCTGATATTCTCCAAGAGATGGGCACCTAACTGATTTCGATTTAAAGGCAGATGTCCAGTCTTTAACATAACCCACTTTATTTTCACGTCTCATACCATAATTGCAACGTTATGGGCGATCAACGGAAAACTGTTACAACCGTGCCCAGTCTACCCAACCATATACCCCCGCATATATATCGATAAAAGCACACCATCGTTTTTTCATTACACCCCATTCATTTTCCAGAGGTACTCGTCCGTTCGCCAATTCATCACTGCAGAATGAAATTTGTATCGAATGCGCCATAAATTTCATACATCTCGAAATTCAAGTGGGCGGGCCAGACTAGCCGGTACACGATAGAGAGCGTCGGCGCGATATTAATTAATTCATAAACCACGGGAGTGGCGGACGCGAACCGCGGGTAGCATCATGCGTGGTCCGTATGATAATGCTCTTATAACTTCGACTTCATTAAGCACGGTGAATTTGGGGATAACGAGAGAGAGAGAGAGAGAGAGAGAGAGAGGGTGGGAGGGAGAGGTAGATAAAGGAAGTCAGGAAAGGCCCCAGGACCCTTTGCATGCAGTCTTGCCGCTCTCTCTCTCTCTCTCTGCCTCACTTGACGCATGTACCGGGTGAGCCAACAACCATTAGCGATAGAAATATCTTCTAACCTATCAAAGTCCGGAGAAAACTTTTCCTACGAAAGTTGCATAGTTCGAAGGGGGTCACCGAGTGGTGGCTACGAGGTTCATCCAGGTGAAGGCGCTTCGGAGATTTCAAGGTTACCTCCATTTATTAAAAATGGAACTACTAATTTTTTCCAGATTATTATCAAGGAGCTAAAAATAAGTTCACACGCCAAATTTCAAGATGATCGATCAAGATTTACCATAAGAAATCTACAAAACAAGAATTTCAATTTTTCTAGCCTAAAATCGATTTAAAAAACGGCGCAAGCACTCTATAAAAGGTGCTCAAAGTGATTGCCACCACTTTCAATGCACGCTTGCAAGCTGATTCGCATTGATTGTGTTATCTTATCAATCACGTCAGTCTGTATCAACGAACAGACTCTAATTATTCTTCCTTGCATGTCTTGCGCAATAGCTTGCACTTCTTTGTACGCCATGTCTTTCAAAGTGCCCCATTAATTTTTTTATACTAATTCTTGATCCATCATTTTGAAATTTGGTATGTGGACTCATTTTTAGTTCCTTGATGCAATTCTGAAAATAAAATAGTGGTCTCATTTTAAATAATGGTGGCGACCTTGAAATCTCCGAAGTACCTCGACCTGGATGAATGTTGAAGCCATCACTCAATGACCCCGTTCAAACTGTGCGATTTCTGTAGAAAAAGTTTTCTCCTAAGTTTGATAGGTTAGAAAATATTTTTACTGCCAATGGGTGATGCTTCACCCATATATAGGGTGTCCGTCTTATCTCTGCCAACTTTGATCCCCTAATGTTTTTTATGCGGATTGAGGTGCTCCACAAGATGGTTGAAAAAAATTTACCATTCCATTTAAGGCCTTACGCCACAGTAACGGGTATAAAATCATGTGCGAATTTAAGGAGTTTCGATACGGACGATACAATGTTGCCATGCTAAACCATGTTAAAAACATAACAAATTTCAAAAAGTTCAGAATTTTATAAAATTTGGTGAACATATTTTTTAGTGCCAAATTTGACAATACAATTTTTTTCAGATTTTTCTTCTGCACAGTTATCGAGTAAGTTAACACGAAAGTTCACGTGTATAAGCATAGCGTTTCCTTACGAGGGTGGGGTGAAAAGTTTCCGGCCTGACCAAGAGATGGTGCCACTAGGTCTAGTTTTGGAGCGGCGTCCTACAGTACCATTCCTACCGAGCTTGTATGTACAGTTTCAGCCCAATCGCTACGTTAGTTTGCGTTTGAGAGCACATTGCGCGAGACGCTTCCGTTGTTTTCGTAAAAATGGAAAAATTGGAAAAACGTGCTGTCATGAAATACTTCCATTTGAAAGGTTTTACACCAAAACAAATAAAAGAAGAGATGGATTCAGCACTAGGAGACTCCTCCCCATCATATTCAACTATTAATCAGTGGGTTTCTGAATTTAAAATTGGTCGTGTGAGCACCTCTGACGAGCTTCGCTCAGGACGGCCCGTTGAAGTCACAACTTCAGAGATGATTGAAAAAATCCATAAAAGAGTGTTGGAAGACCGCAGGTTGAAAGTGCATGAGATAGCTGAGACCTGTAGGATGTCAGCTGAACGTGTGCGAAATATTTTGCACAACCATTTGAACATGGAAAAGCTGTATGCAAGGTGGGTGCCGCGTTTGCTAACGCTCGACCAATCGAGCGTTTGCTAACGCTCGACGCTACCGACAATTTGGCGCTGTATAGACGTAATCCAAACGAATTTTTGCGTCGATTCATAACTGTTGATGAGACATGAGTCCACCACTACACTCCTGAAAGTAAAGAACACTCAAAACAGTGGGTTGGAAAAGGGGAACCAACCCCAAAGAAGGCAAAAACAATTTTATCGGCAAACAAGGTTATGGCTACTGTTTTTTGGGATGCGAGAGTTATGAGAAATGTATCAGTGTTGATGGAGATTATGTTGAAAAATAAAGCAAAAAAAAATTTTAAATATCGTTTTTCTTGGTCAGGCCGGAAACTTTTCACCCCACCCTCGTATATATAGGTATACATTGCGGGTATAAGAAATCTGCTTTAATGCTTAATTACTCGATAACTAAGTAGAAGAAAATTTTGGAAAAAATTGTGTTTTCGCACTTAATGTTGAAGAACATTATCGCCAAATTTGATCAATTTCTTAACATTTTGACTTTTGCACCGAAACTCCTTAACAATTTTTTTTCGTATGAAAAAGTGGTTCGCTCATAAAATGAATTACACATCTATTTGGTGTGAATATCAAGCTGTTAGAATTTTCTTTTTTTCGATGCACAAATTCGCCGACAAATAAAAAAAATTGCTCGGAGCGCTCGGCTCCTTTCACACCGTACAACTTTTGTCTGGAACATTTTTTTCCGACGTCGATAATTACCGAGTCATGTCAGGTCGCAGAGATAAGAGAGACACACTGTACAATACGAAATGATGTGCATTTGCAGCCCTCCATATGCAGCGAGACCCGCGTCTCTTAGCCCCCGCGTTACAATCCCAGGCAGCATGAATATACAATGCTTATGGGACAGTATTCTAAGCCGCTTAAATGGTTATACACGGGTCTTAACCAAAAACTCATCCACGCGCTCTTTACCTGACTCATTGCTGAAGTGCTGAAGCAACATGCTTACGTAACACGGTCATATATGGCCATTAGGCGAACCGCACGGAAATCGCTAGTGCTGCGGGCCCGTAGTGGAGTTCGGGCAAATTTTGCCGTATGCTTTAAGCCCCGGGATTAGGTACCCAATAAAACGAAAGTTATGTGACATTTTTTTCCCTTTGTACGTCGCATGCAAACGGGCTGGTTTTTCTTTGTAGCGTAGAGCGTAGAACATTTTGGGTATTGCAATTATTATTGAAAATTTGCCTAACGAATCACTGGGTAGTGGCTGAAGTGTTGAAAAATGGAGTGAAAGGTTATTCTTTTTCTATAGGTTGATCGGTTTCCCAAATGTTTCAGAAATGTTGATATTTAAATGTGGGACGGCCTAGACGTGCATCTTTAACCCTTCATAGTCACCGTGGGTAAAATCGACCCGTCGATCAACTTTGGGCCCAAATACACAATAGTTGCCGGCTTTGAATGGGACTTGTGTCGCCATCTATCTATAGATTGGAGTATCCTCTATACGTAGAGACTGTTCGAAATTCGAATAAAGCTTTAGTACCTTTTTTTAGGACGCGCACTAGGCTGCTATTTTTTTTCCCAAAAGAATTATATCTAAGAAGTTTCAGATTCAAATCTTAGGTAATAACATTGAAAATTCGCTGAGTTATGATTTTTTAAGTGAAAGAGTGCGATTTTTTTGTTTTCATCTCTTTTTGAATAAAAAAAATGTTGTCATTTCATTTCTTATGAATAAATGACGTTTCGTACGTCATCTACAATGTTCAAAGCCTGTTCGGTGATTTGTTTTAACCTTTTTGGATAGATAGCTTGGTCACAATACTAGTTTGAAAATTAATTGGGTAGAATCAACTCAGTGTGACCACCATGATCGAAATGGGAAGTGTGACCACGAAGGGTTAAAGCAGAACACCACAGTGACACGGGACGAAAATCGATTTTTTTGCATCTTCTCTATGAATACATATTGAAGAATATGTGACAAAAATGTCAGAATAAAATATTGAAAATTGACTAAGTTACATACCATTGAGTGAGAGCAGGTAGTGCAACGATTTACGTGTACTAAAACTTTCAATTGCCTTTCTCTCGAAACGACTCTACGTAAAAATTCCAACAAAATTACCCTTTTTTTAACATCCACCATTTTGAGAATTTCTTCTGAAAAAATTCTATAGATTTTAAAAATTTTATATTTCAATTTTCTACCACTTTTTTCATACAAAGGCTCCATCATACCTCAATAACGGTGTTAATCTATTATTATTTTATTCACAATTTACCCGAAATAAGACCAATGTATGCCCAATAACATACCTTTATTTCAAATCCCATATAAATAATCTAGTAGACAAAAAAGATCGGAAAATTGACCTTCTTTTAGCCTGTCACAGTGGTGTCCTCCCTTAAGAATGTATGGAAATCTTGCTGAACTGAGAATATTGATAAAAATCTGAGCATCTCTATAAAATTGGGGGCCCATCCCCTCAGCCATTGAGTGGATGGGCCCCACTAATATGCTGTAATTTGCTGTTGCAAATGAGAAAAGTTTCTCGCACGTTGTTTTACTCTCAGACGTACGATGGAAAAAAGCACAATGAAAAAAAAAGTACGGGATATTTCCGAATTTTTTATTTAGGTAATTGATGCACGACAGAAACTTTTGGGTAAATTTCACAATTGCCTACTGCACAATTGTAGTTTATTCAATTCCAACGTATGGAAATTTTCCTTATCTGCTCATTCGACTACCTCATCAATCCTTACCAAACTGCAGCGGCTCAGAAAATTCGATTTCATGGCACCGTCACTTTCAAGAATTTTGCTCTAAGGAAATTCATTATTCACGAGTACAGGTAAAGCAATCGTTAAAAAAAACTGTAAACGGTAAATTTAAGGCGGAATATACTTTTGCAACGATACAAAAATCGATTTCTTTTTTTTCTTCTTTAATCCATAGAACTATATATGTAGAATATTTTCCTAAAGTTTCAAAGCGAAATTCGAAAAACTTCAAACGTTACAGCCCGACTACGCTGTGCCTCACCGTTCGGATTCGGAGCGGGCGTGAACTTCAAACGCTTTTTTCTGAAAACTGCATTATCGAAATTGGCCTGCAGGATTACTCAAAAACTATTAAGCCGATTGAGTTGAAACTTGGTAGAAATATTGATAATATTGGTACCTTCTACTTGACGAGAATTGTTTTTGAAAAATTGGAAAAAAACTACTTTTTTAATCCACATTTTACAGAAATGTTGCGTGAAATGTTTATTTGTTTTTGCAAATGCGTGCCATTTTCTTAAATTTGCATTTTCTTCATTTTAATTACCGTCACATAGAAAATATACATGTTCTAACTGAAAAAATGTTTGAACTTTTTTGCAAATCAAAGTCTACGGGAAGCTAGCCTGCACACCGATTCGCAACTCCCGCGGCGACCTTGCTGTAACACTTTGCCCCAGCTCCGTCATTTTGATGATGAATTAATTTAAAAAAAATTGTTTTGCATACTTAAATACACTATCAAAGTATACCTAAAGTTTGATAATTGTAGAATAATTATTTCTTAGTTTGAAAAATCCCTCAATATTGCTTATTTTTTCCTGTCTAAATGTATATGCCGCCTTAAGGCTCAGTGTATGTATTCTGCTACTTACGACTGTTTTACTGTACACCTAGGACAAATAGAATTTAGAATTAGAATTTCAAATTCTGTCTACTTTCGCCTGTAAACACATCTCCGTTACATACCTAAAGCATGCAGAAAGTGATTCATCCATGAGCATAAAGTTGCGGAAGGAAGGGATGCAACGTTATCCGGAAAGTGTTTTTTTCCATCGAGGACTTTCGAATGGAGGTATGGCGCCAGGATAACGGTGGGTGACATCTATACAAAATCAGTATAAAAGCAGAGGAAACGGGAAGGACCATTATTCTTAACGATATCACAACACTTGCTCCCCATCCTCTTCCGCTTTGGCTCTCTCTCTCTCTCTCTCTCTCTCTCTCTCTCTCTCTCTCTCTCTCTCTCTCTCTCTCTCTCTCCTTGTCTTCTTCCCTTTTTGTTTGGGTTCTCATTTCTCTTTTTGTCTTCCGTCGAGGGAATCGTTAAATAACCTTTTTCGCAATTTTGCAAGTCGTATTGATTCTCGTTGAGCGGGCTGGTTGGCAACGAGATGTAATGTGGTGAAACATTATACAATAGCGAGGGGTACAAAACATTGCGTACGCCATTTTTATCACAATTCCCCTCCAGAGATCGATGCCCTCGATCGTGTCCGAGAAATCACCGTGTACTCGACCATGAAAGAGGACCCGTCAAAATATAAATAAACGGTAATAACCAATGAAATGGCGGGTCTTGATTGGGATAGTAGATAATAAATGGCGGATATAAATAATCGGATATAATTATTTTTAATAAAGTTTCCACAGGTTTGACAATCAACCTCCCATGCAGAAATTGATTGCCCGAGTCGAAATTTTCGAGCCGCGTTCAACCCACAAAATGAAGGCGAGCAGAAATCGGCGTGAGGGGGTTATTGGGTATCTAAAGGAGGGTACAATGTTTGAAAGTACCATGCGTTAGAGCCTCCGATGAACCTCCGGCATGGCAGAAAGTAGACTTTTTGACTCAAAGGAGGTCAGGGAGGGTCACAATTGAACCTACGGAACCTCAGGTGGGCCTACTTCGAGCGCTCCCGCAGAACCTACTGCCCCCCCTTTCGGCCTACTGTACACGGCTAAACAAAAAAATTAATTTATATAGAATCTATTTAAATAAAATAGGTTTTTTTCCTTGTCTCCCAGCCTACTACGATCATATTTCTTTCAAATATATTTATATATGTTAATAAAGATGAGATTCAAATTAATCTTCATTTGCTTACAATGTACACTGTAAAGTTTAGTGTACTATATGCAAAAAATATTTCATAAATCGAAAATAAAATGAACGCATTATTTGAGAGCTTTACTACAAGGATTTTTCATCGTAATTTGTCATTCCCTGGCCTTTGGAAATGATTTTTTTCGAAGAAAATATTTGCCCTGTATGCGATTTGAACCTAGTCCTACCTACTCATAACTACGCGCCGCTGCCCCTATGCTACCGAGTGCTTGTAACATTTTGGTCGCTGATATGGCATAAGAGACGAAATGAATACCTCCAACTATTTGTTGTATCACATAAGCTATAGATTTTTCAAACACACAGACACACACACACACACGCGCGCGCGCGCGTGTGTGTGTATGTATGTATATGTTTATTTATAGAAAATCAATCTATTTAATATCGTCCAATAACTACATATTTTATTTGATTCTAATAAATCTGTGATTCGGTTTCATCAGCTTAACATTTTCATCTGTTCAAAAAAACAATTTAGTCAAGTTCACTGAATGGATCTAGTTATTTTTTTTTAATTTACCTTAAATAAAATATTTGTAGAGTTAAGCATTTTTCTATTTGATTGAACTAATGGTCCATCTTTATTGTAACACTCATATCAAAGGGGGTAGTGAAGGTGGAGAGAGAGGAATTTTATATATATATATAAATTTATATATATATATATATATATATATATATATATATATATATATAAAATAGGCGGGGGGTAGTGAATTCCTCGCTCTCCACCTTCACTACCTCCCGCCCCCTTGATATGAGTGTTGCAATAAAGATGGACCATTAGTTCAATCAAATAGAAAAATGCTTAACTCTACAAATATTCTATTTAAGGTAAATAAAAAAAAATAACTAGATCCATTCAGTGAACTTGACTAAATTGTTTTTTTGAACAGGTGAAAATGTTAAACTGATGAAACCGAATCACAGATTTATTAGGATCAAATAAAATATGTAGTTATTAGGCGGTATTAAATAGATTGATTTTCTATAAATAAACATTTTTTAAATCAATCATTTTAATAATGGCATGCAATAGGAAAAATTTGGTTCTATGAAAAATCTAGTTAATACAAATTTTAAAAAAATCAAATAGACGCGGTTAGTTAATATCATAATATTTAGCGGGAAAAAATAAAAATATGCTTCATACATACACGTGGAAATATTTTTTTAATTTTCGACGTGCTAAAAATGGAAACAAGGAAAAATCAAACATCTTATTTGAAATCGACGGTAATCGGCCGTCGCCATTTATCAACTCATTATTGAATAAACAAAAAAAACAAACGAACAAAAACAAAAAGAAAAAATCGAATGAGGTTGAATTCTAAACCGACAATTTCAATCCTTCAGAACATGAAATAGACTATAATTAACACCCTATCGTTCCATATAGAAATCAACATTATATGTTATTTAGATATACACTGCCAGCTAAGAGTTTTCGCACACTCCACATAATCGCAAAACTTTTAAGCGCTGGATAATTGCCAAATAATGTTAGAGTAATATAATTCATTTCATTTATTATTTCACGAAGATACTATAAAGATCTATATGATTAAGTAATTTCACAGAGCTTTATAGTATCTTCGTAAAATAATTATTATTCTACCATAAGTTTGCAATGATCCAAAGTGATATTAAGTTTTGCAGTTATCTGAAGTGTCCGAATACTTTTGACTGGTAGTGTATATTCGAATATATTAACGCAACCACATATTTCGAGTATTATATATATATATAATACTTTATATATATATATATATATATATATAAAGTATTATATAATATATACCGTCGCTTAAATGTTTGGATACACCAGTCGATATTTCTTGCTGCACTAAAAGTCACATAGCTTCGTAAAAAAAAGATAACCAAATTTACCGAACGGCGTTTTGACGGGAATAAATTCAGCTGTATGTTGCTTTTCTGAAATATTTTTTTATCATTTTATTTTCGACCCGGTACGCACTTTTATACGTGACTGATTTTCGGCTTTTTTTCGACCATCAAGAATTGAACGCATGACTTATGGAAAAAAAATTGTTACGTTTATCCATGATGAACTTAAACGGGGTAGCAGAAACTTCATTTGCGTTTTTTATAAAGTTTTGTACGATTTTTTCGCAATGTTATTTCACTTTGCGAAAAAGACTAATTCTAGATAATGCAATGTAACTCAAGAACTAGAGGGCTTAAGAAGAAATGTCAAGAACGAAAAACGTCGCGTAAGCTTATACTGGATAGACTGGCATTTTTTAAAGAATTTTCCTGTGAGATTTTTTCTCACAGGAAAATGCCTATTAATCCGATAGAATTGGAGTAAGACTGCATACACAAGCATTCTTTTATCAATTGCCTATAAAATAATAATAAATCGGTATTGAGCAAATTTGATTGTTTTCGCATATTAATATTGGACTATTAATTTGATAAGGGGACGATGTATTTTTATTAATTTCGTATTATTTTCGTCATCGAACGGGTTACCGATCAGGTCACAATGGAATGATGGTGGAGGAGATATCGAATTTGGGCCGAAAGCAGGTTAGGTGGGGTCGAGGCAACAGTTTGAGATTGAAAGCAGGTTAAGGAGGCCTGTGCTCTGCACGTTTCACTGAAACTGGGGGTCGAGAGAAGGTTTGGGAGGTCTAGCAGAGGCTACCCTGGGCCAAGAGGAGGTCTCTTCATGGCACTGAACTCGACAAATGAGGTTTCGTAGGTTCAACGGAGGCTGGCGGCTTATGTATTACAAAAGAAATGGGTCCTGCGAGGGTTCAGAGGAGGCTAAAAATTTCGACTCGGGTGGCGAGTCCCCAGATCCTACCGCATCCCTATAGGGATTTGATAGAGACACATTCGAGTCCAACTGGATTCCGCGCTGTTTCCCGATTGATGTAATTTGAGCATTTTTTATTTGAAATTCTCCACCGAAATTTCTTGAATCTCCGAAAAAAGTTATCCCTTAGTGATCCCGAGCACAAATTGGTTGGGGAATCCCAAGATGCAGCCACATCTCTGAAGGGATTTGTTAGGGACAGCCCACATAGACAGTCCTCATCGGGATTTAATTGGATTCTGCACTGTTCCCCGATGAATGCCGTTTGAGAATTCTTACCACGTTCAAATAGAAAATATGTGAAAAGTAACGGGAAAAACTCGGCTTGTTGAAACATAACCTGCACGCTTCGTGAGCGTGTGGCGATTAAAGCATGTATACCGATTGTCGATAATATCGAAAAACCGGAATATCGGACAATCCGATATTGGACTCGAATAATACCGATATTTCGTTATCAGACTAGAAAACATTAAGGCCTTAGGCCACAGTAACGGGTATAAAATCACGTGCGAATTTAACAATTTTTCGCATGAAAAAGTGATTCACTCATAAAATTAATTACACGTCTATTTAGTATGAATATCAAGCTGTTGAAAGTATATATTTTTTTTCATGTACAAAATGGCCGACTACTCGAAACTTCTCGAAACAGCTTTTTTCCAATTGGCGTGACAAATAACTTCAACAATTTTCACTCGATTTACTTCAAATTCAAAAGTTATGTCCCTAATTACCTTTCGCAGAGCAGTATGTACGGAATTTCTGATTAATCGAAAACTTTTCATTTTATGAGCAGTTTATGAGCAGTTATAACGAAATTTTTCACTGAAAATTCATTTCTTAAGTTCAAATACCTACAACTTTTGAATAAAACAATATTTTTTAAATTCCGTATAAATTCCGAATAAATTCCGAATAAAACAATATTTTCCGAATAAAACGAATAAATTCCGAATAAAACGAATAAATTCCGAATAAAACAATATTTTTTAATTTCCGTATTCTAGGTATTCTAATGTAGATTGACGAGAATTTTTTATTTTGTTCTAGATAAAAAATTGGGGATGCTAAATGTCACGCCGCGGAGCGCCTAAAAAGATACCAAAAGAAAATATTAATAGTCGGGCATTTTCTACATAAAAAAATAATAATTATATTTTCTAACAGCTTGATGTTCATACTAAATAAATGTGTAATTAATTTTATGAGTGAATCCATTTTTTATACGAAAAAAAATGTTAAATTCGCACACGATTTTATACCCGTTACTGTGGCCTAAGATCTTAAAATATTATAACTGTTATTATTTCCATTCAATTAACTTTTACTTGTTTTTTTACTACGTTCAACAGCCTTAAAATATTATTACCTACATTAAGCATTAACGAGTGTGGAATCAGAAAGTGCTTATTCTTCCGCGGCTTACACCTGCAATAAGGTAAGGGGGTCTTTGAAAGACGAAACTTCAGATGCCCCCTGTTTCTGGTGGTCGATGTTTCAACAATCTCAATCTAGTTAATTAAAGTGATCATGCTGTTGCGTGCATGCCACAAGCTATGGAATTTGTTGGCATTTTGGTAGCTACTACTACCCTGACTTGCATGAAACTTTCTAATTTTAATTTTGCTTGTTTATTATTTATTTCATTTGCATAACGGTTGATACTGTTGGTTTTTTCGTTGTTTGTTTATTTTGTGTTGATTATATATATTTTTAAAAAATAGCAGTGTGTTTAGAAATGTATAATGATATAAAGGTCTCAATCAAAGACGGCGATTTTTAATGAATACTGTGGTGTCACTTAGCTATGCGCTATTATTTCTCCAACTTCCATCATCACTTTCAAGCTTCCGACGTTTTTAATCAAGGTTTCCTATAAATATCGGAAAATATGGAAATACCGTTATTCCGATATTACAACTTGTTGCTATCGAAATAATACCGGTAATAGGAAAAGCTCTAATAGTTCAAGCTCTAGTGGTGATATTATGTCAAAGTGCAGCAAAATAAATAAACGATAAATAGGAGTGAATTTTCAGTGATGTGCTTCAAATCGATTTTTTAGATATGCTTTTTTGAGTGATTTATACGTTTTTAAGATAATATTTATACTTTTTTAAGACCCACTCATTTTGTATGTCTATATACTTCGTTCAGCCAATTCAAGGTGCAGAATGCAAACGAATCCTACGACAATTTCCCCCGGCCTTCTCTCTAATCAGTATGAAATGAGTTTGACGTACAAGTCGTATCAAAATATCAGTAAAAAAAGCGTAAGGTACCTGCGGGTAGTAAGGCCTGTCGACTAATAAGGCCTAAGTAATGAAAATCGCATTTAAAATAACCGCTCACGCGTGCCTATTGCACGAAGTTGTCGCGATATCATAAGACGCGGCCGCGCAGCACCAATAATAAAAATAGGTCCGAATAAATCGTAAGTATTTTTTGTAATATTATACTTATCTATTTAAAATCACAGTCTTTATCTTTATTAATTCAAGCTTCGATTATCATAAAAATTTGAATAACGTATCGTGGTCGAAATATTTTTTATTTTGATCTTCTTCCATACGTGGTCGACGGTGATTAAGGCCTACTAAATTTAACCATAGGCCTTATTATCCTCCTACTTTTTGTAGCAAAGTTTGTTTGTTTTATAATATATTTTACATTACTTTTAAGATGTTACGAATGTAAATAAGTAGCACGCATATTTATTACTAATTAATTGATCGTCATTTTTAGTGCCTCGATCCCGATGCCTCTAAAACGAGTGTTGTGGTCGGAAAACGACCTAGTGTCAGCTGTCCAAGCAGTGCAACGAGGAACTTTGAGTTCATACAAAGCTGCAGAGGATTATTGACCTCAAATAGCAAATATATTGCGTTTAGTTTGATTATTTAAGTGTGTTTAAGCCGTGGGCCTTATTATCCTACCATAGTAAAATCAAGGTTTTTAAAAATGTTTAATTTTGTCTTTGTTTATGGTACATGTTATCATTTTTCGTTTATATTTTATAAAAACTGAATTTGAATAATTATTATAATTAAAATATATCGATTAAATTACATGTTTTTCTCTTTATTTCAAATATCCATTAGTTAGGCCTTATTACCCGCAGGCACCTTATACGCAAAATGGATTGTTCCTAGACGATTCTTGCAGCACAGGCAGGTATCATTTTTCGATCTATCGACGATATCTATAAGGAAAATACCATCGAAAAATTCTGGTTTTATTCGGCATAATACGAGGACAAGGGGACATCGATGACGCTGAAGCTTGCATCGTTGGAATGCAACGAAAATTAATTCTTTCAAATTGCTTTAATATTTTTTGGCCTTTTTATATTTTTGAGTTTTTTTAGTTTTTCTTTACTGTACTCTTTCATTTTTTTTTAAATTAGTGTACCGTTCTCGCTCCAGATATTTTATTTTTCATTCCATAGTCGCTTTATAGGGCATCCAAAGCTGCACGACTCGGAAAAAACGGAGGAAAAAAGAGGAGGAATTCCTATCGACATTTTCGAAAAAAGGATACGCGAGTTTGTGGGACTAGACAAATTGCAAAAAAACCTTTTCGAAGTCACCTAGGGAGTAAAAAAATAGGAAATAAGAAAAAAGCGCAATGAAGTTTTGTTTGTTTTTTTTTTTCGAAATACTGCCTTGAATATTTCTTGATGCTTCTTCTTGGCCAGGACCTGTAATTTGACGTCACGATCGCACATTTGAAAAAGGTGTATATCTTTATCAGCTGCTTTCAGTTCACTTGCCGATTTTTTTACATCAGCACAGAAAAATTGGCAATCTCCTTGTCACTTTTGACTGTAAAAATCGCGCCAATGTTTTTACATATTTTTATTAGAAATGTTCGACCTCAATTTACAAAAAGGCTCTGAATAATGATTTTAAAAAATTAGAAATTAAAAATTAAAACAAAATCGTTGCATCGCAACGACGCAAACTTCAATGTTGTGGACGTCGACGAACTTTCGAACCTTTTCATTTTTAAAAAATTCTCTTACCGCGCCGTCGAGACAACGTTATAGGGTTACCAGCGAAATATGCGTGGGGAATCGAAGTATTCTGTATCTTTCAGGAATAAAAATAGACCGCAACGGCACATAGGAGCGGGAATATCGATAAAAATATGTATTCGGGCGGTTTTTACGTAGATTCGCAAGAGGCTCTGGATTCGTACGGTGTGTCAGGCGTGTCTCAGCTTTCGTCGGCACGTGAGAAAAACTCGTGAATCGTCGCAGAATTGCGGGGGTGCGTGCTACTCCTGTCGGGAAAAACGCACCGTGCCGTATTCGGTATATCGGGTTTTTTTCTTGTTTTTTTTTCCCCAGGTGTGTGTGGGTGCATGTACGTGCATACCCATGTGGACGTGCCACGAGGATTGTGTTTCAATTTCGCGCACGAGTGGCAGACGTTTTTTTTCATTCGCTTTTTGCCTCTTTTTCTTACTCTCTGTCTCTTCACATTATATGCTTGTCAAGGATGTGAGACGGGAACGAAGAGGAGAAGAAAAAAATCCATCGCGGTTGAGAGACCCGTCGAGGATTCAATTAAGGGATCATGGCAGTGCAACGGGTCGAAAAATAGCGGATTTTCGCGATTTTTTTGATGGCTAAAAAACGCGAATCATTCTGATTTTTTTGTGTCAAATGAAACCATTCGTGAAGAACAGAAAATACATTTTTAAACGTTCATTTTTATTTATTTTTTTACATTTTTTAACGTTTGAAAAGGTCTTAAAAAAAGAAGTCCTCACGGTGTACACGGTTGTTGGCGTAAATATTATCCGAAACAAAATTTGTAAAAAGATTATTAATCAGTGAAAAGCCGTCAATTTTTAATCAAAATTGAAAAAATGGCGGCGGTTTGAAAAAAGTATCGAAGTAAGACTTTTTTTCGACAGTTTTTCGTTTAAAAAAGATAAAAATTTAAAAAAAGCCTACATAGCAAGATAAAGCATGGCGTGAAGAATGTTGTGTCAAAATTTGAGACGGATAGCTTGAGAACTCTTCTTTTGAGAGTGTACACCGTTTTGAAAAACGACATTTCAAGAAAAACGCGTATAAGTTTCGAGTGCGAAATTTTCACATAAATTGTCTACTTACGATCAATCGGCGATGCCAAGTCCATTATTATAACCGTCTATACTATCGGAGAATGCAACAAAAAATCGATCTTTTTAAAATGTTCACTGTGATGATGACCCTTAATTCTGACAGATTGTATCATTTTGGGAAATTGTATGACACTTTTGTAATTCGCAGATGGATGAAACATCGACGATGCTATTTATTATATATATTTATCGAATAATAGTTGCGCAACCGATGTTCGAACCACGGACCATCATTATCCAGCGGGATAATTGTGTACAGCTTTCAACGTTAATGAGGCTTTCGATTCTACAATATCGACGTTATCTCGATGCAGGGTAAATACAACCCTCTCGCCAATCTTCTCCATCCTCCGACAAAAAAGCTCTAATCTAAAAAAACTTGAGGCAAGTAAATTTACATACGTCGTATGGGGTATTTTTATCTCACGAAATAAATTCAGGTACAATTTACATTCGGGTTTCAATTTTTTTTATGAGAGTATTGGAATGACGAGATCGGAATTTCACACACCATTGATACAAAGTCTAGCCAAGTTTGGGTTTTATTATCATGGAAAAATATTGATATGTAATAGAGTTCTTTTTAGTTAAAGAAAGAGCCACCGTTGCTGCGTGGCCAATCGGTGTAGGTAGGTGGGTGGTTCTGTCCATTAGGGTGATTTAAAATGCAGAATAGAAAATGTACTTTTAGTTGACCCTACGTTGACACACTGGGTCATTTGACAGGGGTGCATTTTACGTAATGCTTTAAGTAAGCATTTTACTAAAAAGTAAAATGCTTACTTTGACAACATTGAAAACTTTCAATAATTTGTTTAAACGATTTTATTTGATATCTTCTGAATTTCAATTATGCAGACATATTTAAAAAAGTTGAAAGTGTAACCCTGATTTTTTTCAATAAAAACCGACTGACCGGTTGTTAATGGCAGGTGGATGAAGTACTATCCGGGTCAAATGGACCCAGTGTGTCAAAATCGTGGCCAAAAAGTGTGTCGATGAAGGGTTAATAATAAAACTTCGTATGAACGGAGACTATTTAAAAAATGCATAAATTACGAACATGACAAGCTGTAAAAACAAGTTCGATTTTCTACCAAGAAAAACAACTCTAATAATTTGTTATTATCAAATGGATAAATATGAAAAAAAACATCATATCACAACAGAAAACGTGATAAGCTATGGTCTGTGCGAATTTGAAGTGAATCGGACCAATAGATTTTCCAATAGGTCTCACCGTTCCCTAAACCATAATTTCGCAAAAAACGCAAAAGAAAAAAGGTACATCTCAGCAGGGCGGTTCGTCGTAATGCAGTAGCGTCGTAGAGTAGGGTGATCTGACCCTTCAGAAAAATCGTCACAACTCCAGCAATTTATGGAACTTTTACAAAATATTCATTACAAATTGAAGTTAAAACCCGAGGCTATAACACTGTGCAATAAAACATTTACATCTTACGAAAACCCACAATATAAAAAGAATTTCGTGCGACTAAAATGTAAAACTTCCCAATTTTTAACATCGAACTTTTTCGAATTGAAAATCGATATCTCTATGTTTCAGGGTGAATTCTCACAGCTTCGCTCTTAACTGTGATTTATTGCGGTCCAGTGCATGGGGCTGTCAAATAGTTTCCGTCGATTTGTGACAAGAAGTATATATGCGAGTTGAGAAAAGAGGGAGCTAAATTGACGTGACGTTTCTCCCGCGGATAACAATTCCATATCAATTTAATAATGGTGGGCGAACGAGAAAGACGAAGTCTTCAAAATATATGTGTGTGTGCGTGTGTGTATATATATATACAGAAATAGCGCAAAAGGAAGGAGCCAGACTGCTAGACAGTCACAGAGCACAGAGCTTGTTTTTTAGAGCGGCGAATCCGTCAATGTCTCCAACGGAACTGACTGCACTCTCGTCTCTCACTCTATTTCGCGTCGATCTCGAACTACCGTTGGGCGGTGTGTCCGCCTGCTTGTCGTCTTGAATTTTGTAATACGTCAACAATTATGACGACAGGAGGAGGAGGAGTAGGACATGACAGTGTGTGTGTTGTGTGCGTGTGTGTGTGTGTGTGTGTGTGTGTGTGTGTGTGTGTGAGAGAGAGAGAGAGAGAGAGAGAGGCTCTTGAGCCGGACATCGTACTGGCATGTCTGACCACTAACGTCATGTTTTCACTTGGCGCAGTGCCGATGAAAATTGTCCGTACATTCCCATTTAAAAACCTCTCGCAATTTTGACACGCCCGTTTCTCGCTAATGGCTATATGTTCGAATGAGGTCCGCAGTATGACGATTAGCGTCAATTGAAGTTCGTTCAAAATTCGTATGAGTATGTACGATGCACTGAGCAAAAACAGCCAGCTTTGACAGCGGTTCAATTATTTTTACATACTCGTCAAATCATAACGACGATTTACTAATCGTGAAGTATCAATGTACGGATATACCCGTGCAGAAATTGTCGTAAGAGATTGGATGCCCATATTTGTCCCTACTTCCTGATAGGAATCCATTGGGTCATCGCATTGGATGCCTATACTAAAACGTCACACGCGTACATTGGATTTTCATCGGGATTCCCCATTGGAATCCAATTTTCATCCTAAAGTAATTTATATGAGTGTCTGGCGATAGTCGAAGACGACATCAACGACGTGTGCTTCTTCTCAACCTGGTGCAGGAATTGTCACAGGGATCCAATTGGATTTCCATACTTGTCCCTACTTCCTCATAGGGATCCAATGGGTCATCCCATTGAATCCTCACACTACAACGTCATGCTCGTACATTATATGCTAATCGGGATTTCCGATTGGAATCCAATGTACGAATCCACTTTGGATCCTAAAGGATTACCAGATTATCGAACAGAATCCGAGCCGATTTTTTATGGATGTCATCGCATTCTGTACGTTGAATTTTCTAATCAAAATATATAGATATACAAAATGAATGGATCTTAAGATATACAAGATGAATGTATATCTTAAAAATCGAGTTGAATCACCTCACAATTTCTGCACGGGACGTGCGTGCGCGGCAGCTGATTTAGAGGGGGCGATACCTTCAGACAACGAAACAATTTGCCGATTTTCATGACTTTTTTAACAGAATAGATTTCATTATCATTTCGTAGACGTACCGTATGTTTTATTACTACTTTTGGCTGTTACATAGTATTTTTTTCATTAACGGGGTCCTCTAGTTTCTCGGCTGTTTTTTTACGGCTTTTTCAATAATTTTTTATGGGCAAAGCATCGAAATAATCAATCTCATTGTTTTTGCATAATCTTTATTAACATTTAAATAAGCTTTACAAATTTTTTGAAGTTAAAATATATAATAGAATAAACGTTATAGTGGCCGACAGGAAGACATCAAGTAAAAGAGGCGCTTGACGGTGACCAAGATTGCGGCTGTTCTGCTTATCTGAAATAAAAAAACCAAACGGCATTTTAATCTTCGTATTTAAGACTAGCGATTGAACTAGAGTGAATTCTAAACTACAAAAATTGACTTTTTTATACACTTTTGAAAATTACACTCTATTTTTTACTCATTTTTTCTTAAGTTTTTCGCTCGTACAAAAAAAAACTATCGAAGCATTCATGATAATCCTAGTTCAATCGCTGGCTTATAACATATTAAAGATGCTGTATAAATTTGAAGAAGATCGGTGCAGTAGTTTCTGAAATATCGTGGTCACCGTTTCGAAAAATGGTGTTTCGAGAAAAACGCGTTTGAAAGTTCGCGCATGTGATTTATACTAAAAATTTCATCTCACCGTCAATCTGCTATGCCTGGACCATACAATAGGCCTTCCTACACATTTTCTACACATATTGTAGATGTGATTTATGAAAAAAAAATCCATTTTTTCGACCCGAGAAACTAGAGGACCCCGTTAATCTGTAAAAGTGGCGGAGGTATGGAACGGTCTTCTAAACTGCATTTTCAAAATTGACGTGACGTATAACGAAAAAACTAATTGACCGATTCTGATGAATTTTGTTACAAATATTTCTAACCTCACTGTCCAAAACATGATTCTAAATGTTTTTCAAAATAAAAAAAGAATTTTTTATTGCAAAATGTAGCCATTTTTTGGAAAATTCAATCTTTTTCTTTCGAAGCGTACCGTTTAATCGATTTTCAATATTTCTCACTCTTTCTTGGTTCATATCCTGCGTATAGGTGCTAATAAAAGAAAAATTTTCGTTAGTTTTTTTTCAGACTAATCTCGCCGACGCTACGTGTCGCGCCGTCTGACAGAATCCGCCGGGTCGCGTTTGGGAGGCCGTGCCATACCTCCGTCATTTTTAAAGATTAATTAAAAAAATACCACGTAACAGCCGAAAGTAGTAATAAAGCATACCCTAAGTCTAAAAAATGGTAAAGAAATCTTTCCATTAAAAAAAAATCATTGAAATCAGCAATTCTTTCCCCGCCTAAAGGTATCTCCCCCCTCAAATCTGGGGCGATTTTTCCCCGATATTCACTTTTACTAGTAACGCCCTCAATTTCCCAAGTCCATTGAATAATTACTCATTAAGCAACGGAATAAAGATCCGTCGTTGTGGCCCGTTTGAATTCCCTTCTGATCGCGTCAAACGACAAACTTCGAACGACCCTACGCCATCAATGTACAAATACACACGTACACAGTCCTGTACAACGGCCAGCGAGGAGCTTTGTGTCTGGCGGATGTATTGTTTGCTAAAAACATGCGCAGCTCGTGGAATTGTACGTTCGTGCCTAGGTCGGAAAGCACGACAGCTCTTCGGTTTCCGTATGAATTCGCTCTTCGGATCTGAGGTGCGACGTGCGGAGGGTTAGTTTCTAATTAACGTCGAACATTCAACGTGAAGGCAAGCCCCTCGTGTGCAACGAATGTTATTAATTTCCAGAGCTATCGCGTGTGCGTATCGATTTTCCCGCGAGTATTGAAAAGACTCTGCCCTTCCGATGTACATCCTGAATATATATAGACGTCCTCCACATCTGATCTATACATCCACGTCGTACATGGACTCTTTCTAGCTCGCGTGTACGATCTTTTCTTGCATGAAGTCTCGCCTCTCGTTCCATTTTGCCCGCGTTTCTCTCTTCGCCATATATCTCCTTAAACAACGAGCTATATCGGATAAAGAGGTGCTTCGGTATGCATAGGCAATGCCGAAGATGGTGCACGTAAAAGCATCCGCGCTGGAGGGCATGCAGTCTCTCACATCAAACTCACCACTATCTGTCTTGCTCTCTCTCTCTCTCTCTCTCTCTCTCTCTCTCCCCCTCCCTCCCCTTCTCACCCCTCCGGCATTGGACCGCCCGCTCAATGAGGATCAATGCAAATTCGTTGCCGTGAACGTTCCCGGATACCGTTTTTCAAGTCGCATTAAAATCTCGTATACATGTCATATGGGTGGCTCTCATACGATGAGACGTTCGATAATGTTTCATAGTGTTACCGACACGACGTCGAGGTATATCGTTTCGTATCAAGAACGGAAATGATTCGAGAGACGTGTTTAGGAAAGGATTTTCTTTCACCGCATGGTTGAATCGAACGCGGGCTGATGAGAATCCATTTCGTAAAATTAATTTAGGAGCTGGCGAACAGAACCAGACTTGTCCATGAATTAATTTTTTACAGGGGAGGTCGAAAACCGAAATAACCCAATAGAGATGAGCTAGAATTGTTTAGCTTTAAGGTAGGATTCTACTTTGAAACTTTGAAAATTTTTTTTTTATCATTTTTCGAAAGTAAATATGTTCAAGAATGTTCGGTCAAAATTTTATAAAGTTCCAAGCAGTCTAACTATCCTTTTTCGCCTTTCGAACGCACCTACCTGAGCACCTACCTATCACTCACCAAAACTTTAAACGCGTTTTTCTCGAAACGACATTTTCAGGTACCGTGGTCGTGATAACTCAAAAAGTACTGAACCGATCCTTATGAAATTTGGAACACATATTCTATATGTGTGTACCAACCGACCTAACTACAATCAACTTAAAATTTTGATTGGAACTATTTTTTTATTGCAAAAAAAGACCCAAAAAAACGCATTTTTTTCGTATTTTAGCCGCCATTTTGTTAATTTTGCACGTATATAAAATATTCTAGTTAGGTCGGTTCCTGAAGACATACTGAACATGAAACTATTTGATTTTTTTGTTTCAGACCATCCGTCGGGAAGATTTCACGACCACGGCAACGGTACCTGCTTTTCGAGGCGTTGGCTTTAAACATATTTTACGTGTACAAAAAATGAATAAAATACATTAAAATTTTTTTTTATGTACTTAAAGAGTGTATTTATTGAACAGTTTAAACCCCATATCGATATCTTTAATAGTATTCTCAGAAAAAATTCACGAAAATAGCGTTTTTTTCATGGTTTCAAAGTAGAATCCTGCCTTAATATATGAAGGCTCTATCGAAATGTAAGCCTGGACCTGGCTTTGGTTTTTAGAAACACTAACTACCATATGTTTATTTTTATTTAGGACAAGTCCGGTTTTGAATGGGAATGGTGGACAACTTCGTTTGAGAATAGAAATCTTATGGACATATTCGGTTATAAGATAAAACAGATTCTGTGAATTGGTTATAAATTTGTCTTTTATTATCAATTTAATAATCCCACACAAACTCTTCCATATCAGGCTCACCACAATCGCATTCAATGTCATCATCGTCATCACTGTGGTCATCTGGTACTAATTTTTCATTCAGCCAACCATTGACAAGACGGGTCTGCCTGAAAAGGCAGTTTTTAAGAAAATTTAAGATGTTGAGAGCCGGATTTGATACAAAATATTTTGGGAGGTAACAAAGGTGTGCCTGAAGAACACGAAAAAATGACGTAATGTGGACAAGTCCGATTTTGTTCGATAGCTCCTCAATTATGATGATGAAATTTAAATAGCGTGGAAAATGACTGTGGCGATTTTAAAACTATTCGCAGTTTCTAGAAAAAAAGTAGT
Source organism: Ophion slaviceki (assembly GCA_944452715.1). Lineage (NCBI taxonomy): Eukaryota > Metazoa > Arthropoda > Insecta > Hymenoptera > Ichneumonidae > Ophion > Ophion slaviceki. The sequence goes on from OX101789.1 coordinate 36,015,221, forward strand.
TGGGAAAACAACATAAAGGGGCCAATCCACTTTGAAAATTTCAAAAAATCGAAAGCAAGCAAGACTCGAAGAAATCGGCGATGATGAGCAATCAGAAGGGATTTTGTACGGTGCAGGAATTGCCGATTGAGTTTACGTAAGAGTTTTTCATGGTATAAACTTCAAACGCGTTTTTCTCGAAACAACGTTTCCAAAATCTAGCTCCATCGTATCTCTAAAACCAATAAACCGATTCTCTTGAAATTTGAACCACATATTGTAAACATGATTCGCAACAAGATGACCCTCGATGGTTTTAAAATTTTGATTTTTACTCTTTTTTTTGCGAAAACTGCGAAAAAACGCTTTTTTTACTTTTTTCCTTTTTCATCTGCAATTTTTAAGTTTTTAAGAAATTTTAAGGTGTTTAGAGCCGGATTTCATGCAAAATATTTTGGGAGCTAAAAAAGGTGTGCTTGAAGAACACGAAAAGAAAAAAGACGTAATGTGGACAAGTCCGATTTTGTTCGCCAGCTCCTCAATTATGATGATGAAATTGAAATAGTGTGGAAAATGACTGTGGCGATTTTAAAACTATTCGCAGTTTCTCGAAAAGAAGCAGTTTGGAAGACAACATTAACAATATTGTTTAAAATTCTTTTTAGTTTTTTTTGTACCGTTTTGATTTTTCAGATTTTGTTTATTGTATTCTTGGATTTTTTTTATTGTACCGTTCTCGCTCTAGATATTTTATTTTTTTTATTCCAAAGTCGTCTGACAGCGCATTTTCAAAAAATTGCACGACGCGGAAAAAGCAGGAAACTTTTTCGAAGACAAATCAACGGTAAATCTCGACCATTTCGAGTCCCTCGGAGAAGGAATTCCGGTCGCCGTTTTCGAAGAAGCGCACGCGAGCTTGTGAGCTTGAAAAATAGCAAAAAACCGTTTTTGAAGTCCTTTTGAAGTGCTGTTACCTTGAACATTTCTTGCGGCCTCTTTTTGGCGACGATCTGTAACTTACTGTCAGGATGGCAAATTCGAAAAGGGTAACCCTACCTTTCGCCGTATGTATATATTTATAGCTTGCGCGATCAATTGCTGTCAGTTTACTGTCGATTTTTTTTATATCCACGCAGGAACAATTGGCAATCTCCTTGTCATTTCTTTCTTCAAAGGTTATGTTCGTTTTCCCGGACAAATCCGACGAAATGGAAAAAAGAGGATCTGCTTTGGAAAATAAATACCCTTTGAGTGATATAGACGCAAAAAAAGACAATTCCAAGAAATGCAACACAACGATCGGTTGAACGAGTTGTATGAATTCATTCGTGATGTTTGCCCGAGGAATGGCGAAACGAGAATGCTTTTGATGTCCGAGCCACCGACGGAATCGTGCACGTTTTCGGATTCTGAAAAACAGAGAAAATTGGATACTACGGAGAAGCCTATCAATGGTACTCGCTACAAAAGGGAATATTCTTTGATTGATTCCTGGAATCAAAAATTGAAGAATTTTTCGCGTAATTCAGGGTTCGGGATCTCGTTGAATTCTTCACGTGCGTTGCGTGTCTCGAATGCTGGAAAAACTTCAAACGCCGGTCTGCAAAGCTTCCACGGGATGCATCGCAGGGTTGGCAAATTTACGAACGGTTTTGCGGACAGGTCCCTTTTGAGGGAAGTCGGTGGGGTCGAGGATAGAACATCGAGGGAACGACTGATATCTGTTAACGACTGGTTGCGAAAGCGCGAAGAGAATCTGTTGTCCAAATTGTCGCTGAAAAATAAATAACGGCGCCTGTTAAAAAAAAAATCATGCCGAATTCACCAAACAATGCAGCCAAACATTTTTTTACAATAATTGTTTGTATTTTAAACCAAAAAGACTTTCCTTCTTGTGCTCTACACGTGTAAGTACCGATCGACGAAATGGGGTTGAAGTTTGCATCGTTGCAATGCAACGAAATGTCTTTTCAATTTCTCATTTTCATTATTATCCAAAATCATAGTTTGCAGATTTAGGTTGTAGGTCGCTAAATAAGAATCCTTAAAAACTAACGAAATTTGGGAAATAAAAAAAAATTATTTTCGTTGCATAACGATGCAAACGGCGACGTCATTCAAGGAAGGGGCAAATGGAAATATACAAATTATTGTTGTTGCTTAGGGAAGGGGGTTAAGAGCTTAAAACAGTTTGGATTGTTGGGAAAGGCTTCCAAATTTTTTTAAAAAATACTGATAAAGCAATCTGAATGAGGTTTGGAGAGTTTACTTTACATATCTGTGGGTATACAAATGAACTTTTTATTTTCCAAAAAATACAACATAGCGGCCCAGTGGCTGATAGAAGGAGAACGCCTTTTTTCAAGCTCGTTGGGGACGCACCTAGAATGCAAATTTTTTTTTTCGCAATTTATATAAGTTTTGCTAGCGAAGTACACACGATCATTAAAAAATATTGATTTTGGCAAATTTTTCACCATTTTGAAAATAAAAGTCGCATTTGCGACTAAAGAAACGGTCGTAATTTGTTTAGGAATACCGTAATTATTTATCCATCGTAATAATCGTGTGTACTTCGCTAGATAATCTGTCTTAGAAGCTGCAGTCCAAATGTTTAGTTAATCGGTTGAAAATTGTGAGAGCTACGGGTCCGCCCGATTTCGAAAATATGGTTTCAAGAAAAATGGAGTTAAAAATGTTGAAACCAGTTTTTCTTCGGACCATATCGTTCTTGGGATATTTATACATATCAACCTTATAAGTTTTGGGATGTTTTAACATCATTTAAGCCGATAAAAAATGATATGTTTTTTTTCAAAGGTACAATATATATATCGCTTTAAAAAACATGTTTTACCGTGATATTTCCAAATATTAAAATACCGCTGTGCTCTCATCGTTTGTACGTAGCTTTTTTTCGAACCTTTGAATTTTCTCGGTTCGTACATGGTGTGTACGAATCTCGTAAGTTCGAATTAGCGTTCAAGCGATCCGCTACGAGCTTTCCAGAAGGCGATGGTTTCCCAATATCCAACTCTCGCTACTGCGAGATGCACCCTTATCCCCTTACAGTTTACCCTTAAACATACCTTTAGGCGACGAAAAATTGCTGATTTTCATGGATTTTTTTTAAAGGCAAGATTTCTTCACCCTTTTTGAGCCTTAGCGTATTTATTACCAATTTTGGCTGTTACATGGTATTTTTTCATTAACCTTCAAAAATGGCAATGGTATTGCACGGTCTTCTAAACGGGTTGCGGTGGGTGGTGTCTGACGGCGTGACACGTATTATCGGCGGAATTAATTTGAAAAAAAAACCAACGAAGATTTTTCTTTCATTAACTCAGAATATGAACGAAGAAAAAGTGAAAAATATTGACGTGGTACGTTCTTAAACAAAGACATTGAATTTCCCGAAAAAAATGGCGACATCTTGCAATAAAAAAAAACACTTTTTTAAAATTTTAAGAACATTTGGGGTCATGTTTTAGGCAATAAGGATAGAAAGATTTATACCAAATTTCGCGGGAATAATCTGAAAAAAAAACAACGAAGATTTTTCTTTTATTGACACTCTTACGCAGAATATGAACTAAGAAAAAGTGAAAAATTTTGAAAATTGTTGACATCATACGCTTTTAAACAAAAAGATTGAATATTCCGAAAAAATGGCTACATTATGAAAAAAAATACTTATTGAAAAATGTTCAAGAATATTTTAGACAAAAAGGTCTACTAAGCCCGTGCCGTACCTCCGCCATTTTTAAAGATTAATTAAAAAATATCACGTACTAACCAAATGTAGTAATGAAACATACCCCAAGTCTCAAAAATGGCGAAGAAATCTTTCCTTAAGGGGCTATACCAGTGAGACATTTTAAAAAAATCGGCTTTTTTGCCTTTTTCGACAGTTTGTACTTTTAAGAATATCATTATCATTTATATCAATATCATTTTATCTTGAAAGAATTGATAGTTAAATCTTTAAACGCGTTCTTCTCGAAATGAGATTTTTCAAATTCGCTGACATCATAACTCAAAGAGCATTATCCGATTGACATGAAATTTGAATTGAGTACTCTTGAATATATTTACTCTACAATGACGTAGGATATTTTTGATAGCATGAAAATTGACGATTTGACATTGAAAATAACGATCATTTTATAGGCAAGAAAACAGACATTTTTCATAACTACGCCATTTTGTTAGATTTGGATATTTTTCGAAAATCCTACGTCATTGTACAGGAAATACCTTCCAGTTTAACGACATTTCTTCCTTTTTCGGTTTCAGCTACTCAATCGGAATCACATCAGCAGTGGAGGAACTTTTGTTTTGCGCCTCCGAAGGCAGCACATACGTCGCTTGGATCTCAATATTTTTCTATGAAAAAATTATGCAATGTAGGTCAAATATAGCCAAATATATTCTCAATTTTTCGAAACATTAAATTGCGTACTTTTCTTCCAAAAAATTCCCGAAAATCACCTAAATTTTCAGCGTTCACACTGGTATAGCCCCTTAAACAACAAATAATGAAAATCAGCAAATTTTTTTCCTCGCTTAAGGGGTTACCCCCACTTGCGATTTTGAAAAAATCGATTTTTTTTATTGCATTTTTTTGAAGTGCAATTTGAAGTGCAGTTTTTTTTTATGCCCGAAATACATGACTCTATGTAAGTTTACAAAAAAAAATATTTTCTTCGTGTAAACTGAAATTGAAACTTTAAACGCGTTTTTCTCAAAATGGCATTTCTGAAGTCGGTGACCAAGATTACTCGAACACTAATGAACCGATTTTCTTCAAATTTTGCAGGCTTATTTAATACATAAAAATGTAGTCTTTAATCGTTCGATTTTTTTATCGAAAAAAATGGCCGTTTTATAGCCAAAAAACGGCCGTTTTTTTCGTTAAAATCGAACCATTAACTTTGACTGTCCGCCATTTTGTGAAAAATGAATATTTTTTAAAATCCTTCGATTAAAGACTAGTTTATACTTATATTTGACTAAATCCATCCGCATTTTTTTTTCAGATGATCCACTTCGCCGCAATGTTGGTCACCGCAAACCGTGTATATAAAAACATTATTTCATTGACGGCCATTTGCCACTAAACAATGTAATATTTTTCAATAAAAAAATTACTGAAAGTTCTTCAAGATGTGTTCTTTAAGATGGTATATTGATCGATTAAAAATGTTTTGTAGTTTTCTTTTAAAAAATTCACGAAAAAGGCCTTTTTTTGCGCTACAAGTGAGGTTAACGGCTTAAAGGTATCTCCCCCCGTTAACGTCGCGCCGAACCAACGCGCTCGTTTCCATCTGCGACCGTAACTGCGTTCGCCCCATAGCTTTTTATAGCTTCTTACTTTGCGCGTGTATTATTCATTGTAATTCGAGCAAGGTGCGTAACGTTGCTCAACAATCCCGTTTTAATTATTGTCTCGCGGAGAAAATTCATCCCCCATGGGGAGACGGGAAGGGAGCGCGGGAGTGAAAGAAGGATCCGGCGTTAAAGGATATTCCCGTGAGACGGAAAAATCGGGGATAAAACGCTGATTGCTTCTTCCTCGACTTCTCTTCGCGTTTTCTCTCCGCCTCACTTCGTCTCATTGCGGCTCCGCGCTCTTGGAGAACAGAAGAAAACCTCCTCGTCGCTGCATTCATTTATTTTCTTTTTCTTTTTACACGTCAGTTTTCTTTTCCGCGCACGAGGGTTCTCTCTTGTGTGCTTGATGTACGAGAAAAATGATATTTCAAGAAGCTACTCGGTGTGTTCTCGGGACGAAGTTTGCCTCTCAAGGTAGAGCACGCGGGCCGACGTTATTCGTTTCGACGATGAGGCATCGGTATTCGCTCGGGTATGCCGGTGAAACGTCACTCCAGAAATATGCTGGGATGAGAAGACGCAAGGGTCGCAAAGGAATGCAAATGAGATGGTTCGTGCGCGCGCACTCGGCTCTCTTCGGCTATGCCATGTCAAGAAATATGCGCGATTCCACGGCCTTGTTCCTTTTCGCTGATGGTGCAACGGCCCGAGTTAACGGTTCCAGGCGCGAACTTAACGCGTCGTAAATTCATCCACGTTTCGCTAGGATGGATCTTCGAATGCGCCCTTGCTCGTTCACTCAAAAATATAACGAACCCCGAGAAAGTCGTGTCCGCTCGATGCAACTGACAATTTACGGACTCCTAGAAAAAAGCTCACCCTTGGACAGGCGTAATGAAGAAAATGAAGAAAAAGAAGGGAATCTAGAACGGAGATGCTTCGTGTATTTTTTTAAGGTTGCTATGGGGCGAGGTTAAAAAGCTACAATTGAGCTGAATTTTTTTTTAAGTATCCCTCTGCTGATCGTCCTGTGCAGTTTGGGTATGATCTACAGCACCGGTTTTTCGAAAAAATTCGGGAACTACGTATTTCGTGGGCTTGTCACGTTACGCTTATGGATACCTCCTGATCATTGTTCAGTACATTGTTTATGTCTGCTGAAAAAATGCTGCCACGGAGCTGAAAAATAGCTATGATTCGACTAATTATCGAACTAACACTTGGCATCGTGAAAATGAGAATTCACAGCACCGTTATAAAATTATTATTGTATTTAATCACGAATTTGTGAGAAAATCAAGCACAGAAAATATTAGGCAAACATGATAATCTTGTAGACGGCACAAATGCTTCATACCTTATCCATATTCGGTATTTGTGACCTCATACTACTTGGTCGGGATAATCGGCGAGGAATATTATTTGTTCTTACTCTCTTAATCAGTAATTGTGGTATTGTTGAGTAAATAATTACTCAATTGTATTAGTAATTGTAATTAGTAATTGTAATTAGTAACTGTAATTAGTAATTGTAATTAGTAACTGTAATTAGTAATTGTAATTAGTAATTGTAATTAGTAATTGTATTAGTAATTGTAATTACTAATTGTAATAAGTACTTGTAATTAGTAATTGTAGTATGGTTGAGTAAATAATTACTCAACAATAATTCGAGATCTATGTTCAGAAATGATGTGTCTAGAAATGTCCAGGACAAGATAAAATACAGCGGAGTCTTATTCAGGGATGAAATAATTTTTTGAAATATCGGAAAATATTAAAGTATTTTATTTCTTTCAGATTGTAGACAGCTTCAGTTCTCACTTTTTTTTTTCAAACGAGACATTTTCTTTACTCGGATCGTCTCCATTGTTGACAGCTCCTCGGGCCGATTTTGAGGTTAGAAACGGGGCGCGTATGTCTCTAACTTCGCGACACTTCTGCCAAACTTAGCGTTATCATATACCACGATTGGCGACGTTTCCAATTCGTCTCGCGTTAACTAAGCGAGAGAAAAGTTATAGGAAATCATTATTCAACGTAATGAAAACATTTCATGTAATCATCGAATGTTTAGAAATGCGTATTTTTATAAAAAGGTGTGTAAAAATGATTGGGAGTACAAATAAGTCTCAGCCGTTTCACAAAAGATGGCCCCACCAGGAGGTTATGGTTGAAATTGTCAGATGTAAAACGTCACATCGTAAGGTTGGACATCCGGCAACACCATAACCTTGAAATATGAGCGATTTTGTATTAGCATCGCATAATTTTTGTCGTGCGAAAATGTCGAGTTTCGAGCCAAATCAGCGTCATTTGCGGGAACTCTCGCGTTTGGCACGAATCTCCCTCCAATAATGCTTCCAATTCCGCTTCTTCGTTTCGGCCTTCCTCTACGTTCTTTGTCTTCGACGTCAAACTCACCGTTCTTAAACTTTTGAAACCACTCACAACTTTTCTCACTTAAGGCCTTAGGCCACAATAACGGGTATAAAATCATGTGCGAATTTAACAATTTTTTTTCGTATGAATAAGTGATCTACTCATAAAATTAATTACACATCTATTTAGTATGAATATCAAGTTGTTAGAAAATATGTTTTTTTTTCGATGTACAAAATGGCCGACTACTCGAAACTTCTCGAAACAGCTTTTTTCCAATTGGCGTGACAAATAACTTCAACAATTTTCAGTCGATTTACTTCAAATTTAAAAGTTATGTTCCTAATTGCATTTCGCAGAGAAGTTATAACGAAATTTTTCACTGAAAATTCAAATACCTACAACTTTTGAATACAACAATATTTTTTAAATTCCGTACGTACTTCTCCAGGTATTCTAATGTAGATTGACGAAAATTTTTGTTTTTTGTTCTAGGTGAAAAATTGTGGATGCTAAATGTCACGCCGCGAAGCGCCTAAAAAAAGACAACAAAAGAAAATAATAGTAATCGGCCATTTTGTACATCGAAAAAAACATATATGTTTTCTAACAGCTTGATATTCATACCAAATAGATATGTAATTAATTTTATGAGTGAATCACTTTTTCAAACGAAAAAATGGTTAAACTCGCACATCATTTTATACCCGTTACTGTGGCCTAAGGCCTTAAGGCCATGTGCCACACGTCAGAAAATTTCGACGCGGCCTCTCGTTACGTCGGTAGCGCAGATCTCGTAGTTTTTAGCTACGAGTTGCTACCGACGGACAGCGCAGCGATCGCGAATTCGGTCTCGATGCTTCGCACTGGGACGAAGAGTCGAAGCCAAATAGACGGCGATCGCTGAGCGCGCGCGCGTGTGTGTGTGTGTGTGTGCTTGCTACACCGACCGCGTGCAAAAAGAACGAATCCATTCTTGCGCGCCGTTCGGTCGTACGCAAGCACCTTACATCTATGTGTGTATCACACAATTCACACAACTATGCGTAGCGACCATGGTACGCTTGTGTTGGAAGCATGCGCTCGCTCGGCAGGCGAGCGGTGAAACTTTGTTGCATTTTACATTGTATATGCAGCCATCGAATCGATTTTTTTTTTCGACGACGGCTACAACTAAAAGACTCAGGCATTTTCCCATACTTTTTTAATTCATTTAAGGAAATAAGCTCGAGCACAATTTGTAACATCGATGCCGCTTATCGTTAACGATATCGATCCCTGCCAAAATTTCGAGCGACCGAAATTGCTTGAAACTCACTCTACAAAAGAGTGGTAAAATTTTACAATGCTCTTTGTTTAAACAATTGCGATCGGCGTTTTTTCTCTGCCATGGCTTATCTTCGGCAGGTTGTCTGCGGCCGACCAAATTCGCGAGCGAACGAGATCGACCGGGTCTCACTCTGCGAAAGAGTGGTAAAATTTTATTATTACTAAATTATTACTAATTATGCTAAAAAAAAAAATTCGTTCAGCATTTTTTCTCTCTGCCGGAATTCATCTTCGGCAGGTTTCTCCAAGGATCGAATTTTCTAGCAATGGCGATCGGAGAAGTCTCGCTCTACAGAAGAGCGGTAAAATTTGACTATCGCGAATTGTTTAGCGGTCATCGGTGAAAGTTTTTCGAAAAATCGTTTTGTTGAAAGCACTTTTAAAAAATCCTTGGAAACTTAATAAATGTCACAATGCTCTTTGTTTAAACAATTGCGATTGGCACTTTTTCTCTGCCATGGCTTATCTTCGGCAGGTTGTCTGCGGCCGACCAAATTCGCGAGCGAACGAGATCGACCGGGTCTCACTCTACGAAAGAGTGGTAAAATTTTATTATTACTAAATTATTACTAATTATGCTAAAAAAAATTCGTTTAGCATTTTTTCTCTCTGCCGGAATTTATCTTCGGCAGGTTTCTCCAAAGATCAAATTTTCTCGCAATGACGATCGGAGAAGTCTCGCTCTACAGAAGAGTGGTAAAATTTTACTATAGCGAATTGTTTAGAGATCATCGGTGTAAAATTTTCGAAAAATCGGTTTGTTGGAAGCACTTTTACAACATCCTTGGAAATTTTTTCTCTGCCATGGCTTATCTTCGGCAGGTTGGCTGCGGCCGACCAAATTCGCGAGCGAGCGAACGCGATCGACCGAGTCTCACTTTGCGACAGAGTGGTGAAATTTTATAATTATTGCTAAAATAAATACGTTTAGAATTTTTTCTCTCTGCCGGGATTTATCTTCGGCAAGTTCCTCCAAGGATCGAATTTTCTAGCAATGACGATCGCAGGAGTCTCGCCCTACAGAAGAGCGGTAAAGTTTTACGATCGCGATATGTTTAAAAGAGGACACCAGTGGAAAACTTTCGAAAAAACATTTTTTTTAAACATTTAAAGAATCCTTATAACCTCCAAAAATATTATGAAAATTCGTATATAGCCGAAAAAAAACAGTTTTAACGTGGTTTTCGAGCTATTTTTATAGGGTCTCCGGCGCTGAAAAGCGTCTTCGGCGATGCCATGCCGGTAGTCGCAATTCTCAACTCTTGTACGCCTATTATCTATGGGAAGAAATTCACCGACTAAAAATAGTTTTATTTTCGACCAAAAGGTGGGATTAGATTATGGAAACAAAAGTTCTTCAGCTCTGTCGTTTAACCGTTGACTTCACACACGTTTTTTCTCCAAACCACGCTTTCGAAATCGGGACGCAGCAGAACTCGAACAATTTTCGTCCAATCGACTAATCCAATTTATTCAATTTTTCAAAGTGTTTTTTGAAGCGCTGTATCAATGTGAAAAATGGTCGCATCGAGATGAAAAAAAGCATCATGAAGCTTCAAGTTTCTAGTTGCGGAATCGGTTGTCAAAACAAATTTTTGAGCTACTGTAATCGCGCAATAATAAAAAATAGCGAGAGAAAATTTGTTTCCAAATTTTTTGGGTTTTTTTTCAAGGGTCCACGCGCTCGAGAATGTTATTTCAGTTAAATACATGTATAGGTCAGTTAGCTTGTTTATTCAGTTTCAATTTGGTTTTTTTGTCTCTCTACGTCAATTTTTTGCTAAGATATCCGACTTTGAATGTAAAAAGATCCTTTTGTCTTCGATCACCGTTTTCTCAGCAACCAATGATTGCACGGGAAGCTTTGAAAACTTAAATAAATTTCCTACCCGACCCTTTCGTTGATTTTTTTAGAAAAAAAAAAAACATTTTTTCCCCATTAATATTAATTTGAAAAAAGACAAAAAATGACTTTTTATAGTTTTTCAGTAAATGTACTACTGCTTCATATATTATAGTAAATGTATAATACTTTAAGTAATGATGGAAAGACTAACGTTGCCCGGTTGTTAAGGTCAAGAAAAAAAAAGTTCAAAAAATTTCAATTTTTTTTCTTCAAATTTGTCAAACATTTTAGGAAACAATACTGACTCATTTTTACACGATGCGACCTTTGCGCACCATAATGCCACTCATCTTTAATTGCATTAATTAAAAGTTGATACACCCAAGCTGTATTCACTAGCCGATCTGAGAACTTGTATGAGATGAATTCTCGATATTTTCTGCGAAGGTTATTAGGGTTACAAAAAAAACTTTCTTTCAAAACTGATCTTTTTTTAAAGAAAAAATCAATTAACATTTTTTTAAACTACTCTTTTTGTGGTAATTTTTTTCTACGTTTTGGTAAAAAAAATTAATCTAAAGTTTTTGTAAACTTTAACTTCTTTCAATTTTTGTTCATGCCTAGTTTGAAAAAAACCTGTTTTCTGGAACCCTAATAACCTTCGTAAAAAATATCAAGAGTTAATCGCATAAATGTTCTCAGATCGACTATTGAATACAGTTTGGGGTTATCAACTTTTAATTAATGCAATTAAACATGAGTGAAATTATAGTGCGCAAAGGCCGAATCGGGTAAAAAATGAGTCAGTATTGTTTCCTGAAATGTTTTACAAAGTTAAAAGCAATATTTTAAAAAATTGAGATTTTTTGAATTTTTTTCTTAAGGGCGTTTTTTCGTAGGGCCGTATTTTGTGGGGGCATAAGCAGGGCCTTCTGAATCGTCGGAAAATTACAATTGCGCTTAATAAAAAAATAAGTTAGAATGGATTATTATACACAACGATAAACTAGAATAAAAAATTTCGTGCAAATTTAGTAGATTGAGACAGTTTTACATTTATTTGAAACGTCGCGGCTACAAAAATTCATCTGTTAGTCACATTTTTCAAGTCAAGTTTTAACATTAATATTTTCTTTAAACGTTCGGTGGCCCTCTGTTTTTATTGTCGTTACGGAATCTTTAGACTTTTTCACACCTGTGAGCAGTTTATATCAGGCATCTGAAGTTATTTAGTGTATAAATTATTAGATAGAAATGTGGCCAGCGTGACATGTCCATAAAGCGCCGTATAAATGAGACGATTTTGAGGGCCGTAATTTTTCGTTAAAGGTGCGGTAACTTGGCTTGAAATTTTACCAGTATACTGGGATGCATTTTTACTTCATTATAGACGAAAATCAGTTAAGTGTAAAATATTTGGGTTCGTGAAAGGAATACCTTAAATTTAACAAGAAACTAGTGCAAATTTGTGAAAAGAGTCGAAGAAAATTGGTCTTTCCATTTTGATGATTACACGATGTTTAGAAACAATACACTTGTGCCTTTTATTGTTCTGTAAAACATTGATCAATGAGTCCGGAAAAACGGTTCGATGGATCAATTTGAAAATTAACAGGGCTATTGGGGCTATATTACGCTTGAAAAAAAAATGCGGCAACATTAGTGTTTCCATCAATATTTGTAAGGTAATAGTAGATTTACTGACAAACTATAAAAAGTCACTTTTTGTCCTTTTTTCAAATTAATGTTAAGGGTGAAAAAATGTTTTTCTGAAAGATCAACGAAAGGGGCTGGTAGGAAATTTATTCAAGTTTTCAAAGTTGCCCTTTAATTTCCGTTGCAATCATTGGTTGCTGTGATATTGATGAACAACGACAAAAGGATCTTTTTTATTAAAAGTAGGATATCTCAGCAAAAAACTGACGTAGAGAAACAAAAAATGCAAATTAAAGCTGAATCAACAAGCTAACGGACCTATACATTGAGTTACGTGGGAAAAAAATTAACTAGCCCCTGAAACCTTGAAAAAAAAAACAAATAAATTTGGCAATTTTTTTCCTCCGCTATTCTTATGATAGAGTGAAAACCGCAGCTCACAAAAAAAATTGCCAAAAAATCGCGAAACTAGAAACTTGAAGCTTCTAAGGCTTTTTTTATCTCTATGCGACCATCTTTCACATAAATGCAGCGCTTCAAAAAAGACTCGAAAAAATGAAGAAATTTTCTGTTCCTTTAATTATTTGGAGTAGTATATAAAAATTATGGTCGAAAACACGAACTTTTTTTCAAACTCGTTACGATTTTTTTATGATTATTTTGAAATTTCTCCCCGTACTTGACTTCTAAAACTAACATAATTAACAAAAATATTTCGCTCTTAGTTCCAGGATTAAATGTACGATAGTTCTACTGCGTTCCGTGGAGAGAGTATGAGGTTGAAGTTTGTATCGTTGGAACGCAACGAAAATTAATATTCGTGAATTCCTTTAATTTATTTTTGCAAATCTTGCTCACAAAAATCTTCTAACTATTTTTTAAGATGTTTATTTAGCGATCTACAATATAAATCTTAAAAAAAAAAGATTTTCTATAACAATAAAAATATTAAAAAATAAAATGTCAGCAAGAGCTTTCGTTGCGTTCCAACGATGCAAACTTCAACACTATGGAGAGGGTTGACTGAAAACCAGTAGTGCTATAACAACTCGTACACAGCGATTTTCTGTTCTTTTGACAAATAAACTCTTTTTACATACTTCAATATATACCTGATAAAGCCGAAAAGTTCTTTTGACCATGTACTTTATTGGTTTCTTTTTTTAAAAATCTAAAAAAATGGTCGAAAATGGGCAGTGACGGTGGTGTTCTCCTTCCTTGACACACTGCGTCATTTTGACCTGAACGAATTTGAAATAAAATGCTGACTTTACCAAAATAGAAAGTTTTCAATAATTTTTTACAACAATTCAACTTTCGGCTTTCCGAGTTACTAAAGACTTGCCCTGTGGAAAGGTGGTGACATCTTACCGTCCGTTTTAATAAATTTAAACAAATACCTCGACCACGATTCATATACACTTTGTCCACCGCTCGCCTCATGAAGGTATGGGTACGGTGCTGATGTCATCAGACGACGGAGATTCAGCCCGGACAGTGGCTTATTCTCCTCGAAAAGTTTCATCGGAAATATTTTGTCCATAGTCCACCAGGGAACGGAGAAGAAACTCTGCGTTACGCTGGTTTATCTCGAAACACAAGTTTTCAAAACGGCACGCCGCATAACAAAAAAAATTTTCATTATTTTCACTCCAAATTTTGAGTACACGTTTAAAATAATATTCCAAAGAGAAATACATACGGGACTTTCTATGAGTTAGTTATAACATTAGTAATTTACGAAATGATTATCCTTTTTTCTGTCGAAAATCAAGTTTCTAGATTAATGCTCCCCAATTATACAAAAATTAATATTTTCACAATCCTCTACATATTTCTCTAGCTATACTCGTGTAAATTAATAGAATTTTTTTTATTTTATTCTAAAATAAAATTTGCGTCAGCTATACTGCGTGCCACAGAGCGTCTCAAATTAAACATGCCTCACCAGAATGGCTTCAGCGTCACCTTTTGGCATAATTTTTTAATATAAATTTCATTTCGGCCACTCGAAGATATGACTAATAACATCCTTGAATATTAATAGTCTCTCATTTGTCCTACAAAAAAAAATCGCGAAATATCACTCAATTTTGGCCGTTTACAGTAGTGTAAGCCCTTATGGTAAAACGAGCGTGCGCTCTTGATTTCTATTGATTTTGTTCAAATTTTAACCAGACATTGTTCATATTATTATGCAAGTTTGAGTGAAATTTCAGAACAGTTGACTATTTAGATTGGGAGATAATGGATTTTTCAATAGCAACTTTTAACACTGCAGGGTCTGCATTGGCCGAAAGTCAGGTCACATAATTCGGCGTACTATTATTGGGTTATTCATTTTGTATTGGGTTATTCATTTTGAAAAAAAATTATGATTAGATAGCAAACTAGTTAGGAAACGAGTGAAAAAAGTTTGGATTGTCTTTGCTATTCAGTTTTGTTAAAGACGTTCAGTAACGACAGAATAACTCTCGGTAAAAAATATTTGTCCCCTATGATAAGAAGACATTATGCAACACCGTAGAACAGTATTGTTCAATATGTCGAGAAAAAAGATAATTATCGTGTTTCTAAAGTTGAAAACTTTTAACGTAAAAAGAAATATTTGCGTTATAAACATTAATATTTTATATTGCTCATGTTATTGCCTTGTGTCTTTTTATAGAGGACAAATATTTGTTACAAAAAATTACGCTGTCTAAATTTCAATGCAGACCCTGCGGTGTTAAAAGTTGCAATTTCAAAACCCATTATCTCCGAATCTAAATAGTCGACTGTTCTGAAATTTCACTGAAACATGCATAATTATACGAACAATGTCTGGTTAAAATTCAAACAAAATCTATAAAAATCAAGAGCGCATGCTTGTTCTACGTTAACACTTTCAACCGTTGAGCATTCAATTCTGTTGGGCTGAAGGTTTGGACCCATCGACTCTGAGTATGAGATGATGGTAGCCGTAACCATTGCAACGTAAGAAGGCCCTAGCGTCCTCGCTCTTTGTTTTGAAACATACATACGTAAGCGAAAGGCCTTGCACAGATTGGTGGTGCGATCCATGGCGAGATATTGTTCCTTGAGGTCAGCCCCGCTGGCGCTCTGAGAGAGATTGGAGACTGCGGTGATATCCTCTCGACACCGGGACTATATATTGTGGCTACGACGATTGACGTGGTTTCTTATCCTCGGCAGTACGTACTTGCTGCACTGGATAAATCCGATGGTCCATCTAGATGATAAATCCGACGCTATTTTAGTTCTGGTTCTTACATGATAGCCCAGGTACCATACCTACCACGTGTGTGCGTACCGTATCAGTACTAGCATTAGTATGGTGAGGATACGGAACCGGTATATCTTACTATTGCACAGTGTACCGGTACCATACTAGTAACACGTACATTTGCGTGTAGCATGTACTACCGTACAGGTACACCGTAGGGTACCATCTCTTTCATCGGAGATGAAAGTTTTCTTGCATCGGAGCCCTTGGCTGTTTGACACATCGGCGAGTGGGAAAGCAATGCGAGGGAAAATCGTGGCAAATAACAAAGTACGTAAATTGAAGTTATGAAGTTATAGCACGTACGTACCTTGACTTCCGGTGTTTTCTCCTTCGGCTTCTCGCTGTCACGATGTTCCTCGATCTTCTTCGTGTAATCGGCCGCGGCGGTTTTCTCGTCGATTACTTCTCGTCGGTGGTGTGCCGGCGAGCTGAGGCGACGTCCTCGACCACCGGGCTCGTTTCGTTTTTCACGTCAAAAAAAACTCACCAAAACGCGACGAAAACAAACTTCACTCTATCACACACTTTTACACATCGCTTGAAATATATTTCGCACGAATGTGTGAGGTTATAGCTCAGGCTTTCGGCCTGTCAAAAATAAATTGTTCCGGAAGGAGGCGAGCGCGGTCGGTAAAAAAAGGCGAAGCGAGCTGCGCGCCGCTAGTGAGAAAACGGATGAACTGAACACTCGCTCCGGTAACTGATATTTTGAGCTTAGTCGATACATTTTTGCTACATTTATGTAAAAATTTCAAAATGCTTTTTCTCCGCCATTTGTTCATGAAAACAGGTGAAACAAAGCTTAAAATGTGTGCTTTTTTGCGGTCCAGAGGATGACGCTCAGAAAATCACCGAAAATGCGATGCAATGGTTAATAATTCACCATTTTTCGCAGGGTAACCACAAACTGTAATTTTTTTTTGGAAATTTTGGATAACGGAGAGCATCATCCCCTCGGAGCAAGTGTCCTGCATGCACACAACAAATTTCATTCCAATCGGTTGTTCCGTTTGGGAGAATTCTTTTTTCAAAATTTCGAAGCGGTCGGAGGCATGTGGCACATCGCCTTAAAGCACTCTCATCGTATGCTTCTACAAGCAATCGATGCGCCTCACCTGCAGATTTCTTCAAATTAAAGAAGTAAAAAAGAGTTATAAAGTTCCCGCAAATAACGCTTATTTGGCTCAAAATTCGACATTTTTGCACGAAAAAAAAAATTATGTGATGCTGATACAAAATCGCTAATATTTCAAGGTTACGGTCTTGCCAAGATGTCCAACTTTACGATACGACGTTTTACATCTGACAATTTCAACCATAACCTCCTGGTGGGGCCATCTTTTGTCAAACGGCGGAGACTTATTTGTGCTCCCAATATTCGAAAGCTTACGTTCAATAAGACGATTGTTTTGCGGCTCACAGTTGGTAACAGTCAACCAGCCCCATACATAAGCGTAGAGCGCTCCCCTCGTATGGCAACACCCCATAACGACAATTTCTACCGCTTCTTCGAATTTTTACGATTCTTTTTTGTATTTCGCCTTTTTTCTACCCAGTTACTTCGGTATTTTCAGTTCAGAGTGTTGTCTACACTCATCTTTCTCCTAATGCACTACTGCATCGTATCAGTACGAGGGCACAGGGAAACTACGAAAAATCTTGTTCGTTGAAGGTCGCTTTTCACTGAGTTCCAATTGTTGTCATGTGACAAAAGCGAGTACCAGTTACGGACCGCGTTGCATGCGTTTTCGGGAAGATTGAAATCCGAAATAGCCGAACCGGCACATTCCGTAACAGTGGTGGTTTCCACTCGGGGTTGGCAATTTGGTGCAAAACGAAAAGTTCGTTCCCGATAATGGCCGTACGTGGCGATTCAGAGAGCGGGTGAGGCAGGGGTGCGGCGAAGGAGAGCGACAAAGAAGGAGCGAGCGTAAAGACCCAGTGGGAGAGAAAGTTGTTTTTATTTTCTTTCCGAAAGGTTGTAAAATCCTGGGAGAAAGACGACGACCTAAAGGGCCTTGGAGGGCGTCCTTGGGGTCGCAGCTTCGCTTGATTTGGTACGGATAAACGTGCTTTCCGCGGGACAAATTAATTCGGGCCACCGAGGGCTGAAACGTGCCCTCTGCCGAACACGAACCGCTGAGACAGCAGAGACTGGGGGCCGATTGTCATCACTGTCACCCCTTTTGCTCCTTCTCGCTCGTCACCTTTTCCACTGGTCTCGACGATGCGGAACTTTAAAAGAAGTGCAGAAGTGTGTCAATGTGCACCATTATAAATTCTATTTTAATGGAGCCAAAGACTTATACGGCATTTCGGAAGTAATGAGCCTCAAACAATGTCCCGTGCAGAGATTCTTTGGGGAGTTCCCAGATCCTACCACATCCCTATAGGAATTTCATAGGGACGCCGCACGTAAGAGTCCACATTGGAATTCATGTGGGTACTGCGCTATTTCCCAATTGACGACGTTTGCGTGATCCCGTGCACAAATTTTTTAAGGCGGTCCTCTAGTTTCTCGGGTCGAAAAAGTCGATTTTTTTTTTCATAAATCACATCTACAACATGTGTAGAAAATGTGTGCCAAAGGATTTTTCGATATTCGAAGTGGTTCACAAGTTACGGCCCTGGAACGGAGCAGGTATACGAAGGAGGTATACTTTCAAACCCGTTTTTCTCGAAACACCATTTTTCGAAACGGTGACCACGATATTTCAGAAACTACTGCACCGATCTTGTTCAAATTTATACAGCATCTTTAATATGTTATAAGCCAGCGATTCAACTAGGATTATCATGATTGCTTCGATAGTTTTTTTTGTACGAGCGAAAAACTTAAGAAAAAATGAGTAAAAAATAGAATGTAATTTTCAAAAGTGTATAAAAAAGTCAATTTTTGTAATTTAGAATTCACTCTAGTTCAATCGCTAGTCTTAAATATGAAGATTAAAATGCCGTTTCGTTTTTTGATTGCAGATAAGCAGAACAGCCCCAATCTTGGTCACCGTCAAGCATCTCTTTTACTTGATGTCTTCCTGTCGGCCACTATAACTTTTATTCTATTATATATTTTGACTTCAAAAAATTTGTAAAGCTTATTTAAATGTTAATAAAGATTATGCAAAAACAATGAGATTGTTTATTTCGATGCTGTGCCCGTAAAAAATTATTGAAAAAGCCGTAAAAAAACAGCCGAGAAACTAGAGGACCACGTAAAGGGGTCTTCTCATTTTAGACGCTAAAAAGGCTATTTTCGTGATTTTTTTTATAGGTGTATAATATAGATATTGATCTAAAAGTTGTTACACTTAATAAATACAGTTTCGAAATACACAATAATTTTTTAAAATGTATTTATGTAACCCAAACAAACTTTAAACGCGTTTTTCTCGAAACGTTTTTCGACGGCTTGTTGATAAAATCTTCGAAACTACTGAACCGATCCTAATGAAATTTTAACCACATATTCTCTACAACTATAGCTATAGCGCATATCAAGAATTAAAAAAAAAATTTACTTTTTTTGCCAAAAACGGTGAAAAAACACTTTTTTTGTTTTTTTTTTTCGAAAAATTTCCGCCATTTTGTTATTTTTGCATATACCAAAAATCGTATGATATGCGCTATAGCCATTAAGATACTGAATATAAAACCAATTGATTTTTTTTTGTTTCGGATGATCCATCTCCGAGATTTCATCAACAGCGCAGACCTAGTATTCTTTTAACTACCATTTTCGTCTATAAATAGTGACTTAAGAAAAAAAAATTCAATGTATTTCGAAAGTGTATTTATTAAGTGTAACAACTTTTATATCAATATCTATAATATAAACCGATAAAAAATCATGAAAATAGCCTTTTTAGCGTCTAAAGTGGAAGACCCCTTAAGGAACACCAAGCACCCTCATCTCTAAAGGAATTCGTTAAGGGTGGAGACACCTTTGGGCGAGGAAAAAACTCTGATATTTATGATTTTTTTTCAAAGGAAATATCTATTCACCATTTTTGAGACTTAGGGTATGCTTTGTTACCACTTTTGGCGGTTACATGGTATTTTTTAATCAATATTTAAAAATGGCGGACGTGTGGCACGGTCTTCTAAACGGGCTGCGACGGATGTTGTCAGACGGCGTGACACGTAGCGTCGGCGGGATTAATCTAAAAAAAAACAACGAAATTTTTTTTTATTAACACTCATATGTAGAATATGAACCAAGAAAAAGTGAGAAATGTTGAAAATCGAAGAAATGGTACGCTTTGAAGAAAAAAGATTGAATTTTCCGGAAAAATGGCTACATTTCGTAATAAAAAAAATTATTATTTTTTAACATTTAGCGTCATGTTTTACATCATAAGCTTAGGAAGATTTACTTTTTCCTCCCCTAAAGGTATCTCCCCCCTTTAGGACACCGCACGTAGGGTGTCCTCTTTGGGATCCAATCGGATTCTGCACTGTTCCTCGTTTAACGCCGTTTCTGAATTCTTACCACGTTCGAATCGAGAATATGTGAAAAGTCGCGAGAAAAACCTCGTCGTGTTGAAGCGTAACCTGAACGTTTCACGAGCGTGTACGTGTGTGGTGACATAATTGTCAAAGTGCAGTAAAATAAATAACAAAAGATAATTACAGTGGATTTTCAGTGATGTGATTCGAATCGATTTCTAAGATATACTTTTTCAAGCGATTAATCATTTTTAAGGCCCCATATATCTTTAGATGTTTGGAAAACAGGGTTTTTTGGGGAAGAAAAACGATACTCATAAAGCAATCGAAATGAGGTTTGGAGGGTTTATTTCACATGTCTGTAGATATTAAAATGAATTTTTTTTTATTAAAAAAAATACACAATGGTGACCCTGTGGCCGGGAAAAAGAGAACGTCTTTTTTTAGGCCCTCTGTGGGGGTTCTCGTTGGAAACGCACATGAGCACCTAAAACAAAATAATATATTTTTTTTTTCGTAATCTACATCAGTTTTACTAGCGACGTACACACGATTATTACAAAAGATTAATTTTTGCAATTTTGGCATCATTTTGATCAAAAATCGCGTTTATTGATTTTAAAAAACCTTCGTAGTTTGTTTATATTGTATACTTCGCTAGAAAATCTATTTAAGAAGCTACAGTTGGAATTTGAAGTCAATTGGTCGAAGATTTTTGGAGCTACGAGTCCGGTCGGTTTTGAAAACATGTTCCCAAGAAAAATGAGAAACGCTTGCAAAATTTCTTCGGACCATATCGTTCTTAGGATGTTTATACATGGCAACATCATTCTTGGGACGTGCATACATCATTTATACTAATAAAAAAACGATACTTTTTTTTCAAAGGTATATAAGGCGGTAAGAGAAGATTTATTCTTTTACAAGATCCACTCATTTTGCATATCTCTACATTTTGTTTAGAAAATTAAGCGTACAGAATGCGATGGGACCCACAAACCATCGTATTGGATTCTGTTTAATAATGGGGGAATTATTTAGGATTTAAATTGGATTTGTGCGTGGGATTCTACTGGGGAATTCCGGTACGAATCCAATGTACCAGCGTGACGTTTGAGTATTCGAGAGAGAATTCACTTCTACACACTACTTTTTTTTTGTATCGAAAATGACCGGTTTTGAACCAACGAAAGAGCATATGTGGGAAGCTTTGCTTTTCTGCTTCAATTTAAGAAAAAGTGCTGCTGAAAGGCATTGCTTGCTTCAAGAAGCTTATGGTGAACATGCTCTATCTGAGACAACGTGCAGAGATTGGTTTAGACGATTCAAAAGTGGTGACTCTGACCTTAAAGACAAAGAACGGGGCCGGGTTGAAATTCCGAACTTTGAATGCTCCGGCGGTTTAAAATTCCGAATTTTAATGTTTCGAAATTAAAGATAGGACCCGGTTGAAATTCCGAACTTTGAATGATCAGAACGCTCAAAACTCCGAAAGAATACGACCCCGAAAGATCAAAACTCCGAAAGAATTTTACACGAAAGACCAAAACTCCGAAAATCTGTACCCCGTCAAAAAATTCGAAAGTTTTTAAAGTTTCAAAATATTCAATAAATCGACGAATTATTTCAAGAATTTTTTTCTCGTTAAGAAGTGATTTTGCGTCAATTTTGAAATTTGTCTAGACAATGTTATACGTTTTACATAATGTACAGTCAACTGTGTAGAGTGTAAATGTTGGCATGATCTTGACATGGTGGCCGGGTTGAAATTCCGAACTCTGAATTCGTGGACGTTTTAAAATTCCTAGTTTTGATGTTCCGAAATTACAAGGTTCGTCAAGGTCATGCCAGCGAAAGTCTACACAGTTGACTGTAAATGATGTAGAACGTATAACGTTGTCTGGACAAATTTCGAAATTGACGTAAAATCACTTCTTAATAAAAAAAAATCTTGAAATAATTCGTCGATTTACTGAAAATTTTGAGACTTTTAAAACTTCCATAGCCGAATTATTTTGACGGTGTTCAGATTTTCGGAGTTTTGGTCTTTCGGGTAAAATTCTTTCGGAGTTTTGATCTTTCGGGGTAGTATTCTTTCGGAGTTTTGAGCGTTCTGATCATTCAAAGTTCGGAATTTCAATCCGTCCCCCAAAGAACGTTCAGGACAGCCGAAAAATCTGCAGATGAAGAATTGGAGGCCTTGGTCGATGAATATTGATGTCAGACTCTCAAAGAATTGTCTGATATGTTGAAGGGCTATAACAGTGTGAACGCTGAAAATTTGGGTGATTTTCGGAAATTTTGTGGAAGATAAGTACTCAATTAAATGTTTCGGAAAATTAAGAATAAATTTGGCTATCTTCGACCATATTACATAATTTTTTCATAGAAAAATATTGAGATCCAAGCGACTTATGCGCGGCCCTCGGAGGCGCGAATAAAAAGTCCCTCCACTGCTGACATGATTCCGCCCAATTGAGTAGCTGAAACCAAAAAAAGAAGAAATGTCGTTAAACTGAAAGGTATTTCCTGTACAATGTCGTAGGATTTTCGAAAAATATCAAAATTTAACAAAATGGCGTAGTTATAAAAAAAGTATGTTTTCTTCCCTATAAAACAGTCGTTTTTTTAATGCCAAATCGTCAATTTTCATTCAATCAAAAATATCCTACGTCATTGTAGAGTAAATATATTCAAGGATACTCAGTTCAAGTTTCCAGTCAATCGGATATTTGCTCTTTGAGTTACAATGTCAGCAAATTCGAAAAATCTCATTTCGAGAAAAACGCGTTAAAAGATTTAACTTAAAGGCTGCCATTCGGGGAGTATTAGAGATACGGCCTTTAAATTTTTACAGGATATTCTTGAAAGTATAAACTATCGAAAAAGGGAAAAAAATGGTTTTTCTAAAGTGTCACACTGGTATAGCCCCTTAAACGTTGCTGAAATGGCTGTTAGCAAACATAACATAATCTTGGACTGGTTTAAAAAACGGGAAATTGGTTACCACATAAAAAGACAGCGGGAATTAAGTTTAAATAGTCCCTATAGAAATCGGTTTTCGATATCGTTTTCGACGTTGCGAGCCACTCACATAAAATCGTTATCAAAGCTGTAGCCATCCAGTAGACGCGGGACCCGAATAACAATCGAACAATACTTCTCCCGGAGTCGACAGAAGTTTCTATCTTTTGCGAACTGACGTCAAAACGGTGCCTTCTTTATCACTGACAATGAGTTTACGCTGAGTTCCCTCGCTGATACCGGCTGAGATAAGTAAATTCATTTCGGTCGGTGGGCACCTTTCATTCTCTCTCCTTTCTCGGCGTAGTCACCGCTCAGACGTGGTTTAAGTAAAACCCCCTCAAACGATACCCCTCGCTCCTTTTTTTTTCCTGACGTTGATTCGTCACCTCCTTTCGAAGCCCGGTGTCTGGCGTCCACCAAGGGACCGAGAAGGGCTTTCGCAGATAATTATCCGGGTATTACGAGCGCTAATTGCCAGCTTCGTTGTCTCCGCTGTCTTCGGTCAAATATTCATTTCACCGTCAGTTTGTTCGTCGTTACCGGGGCTTGTCAGGCTCCGGTTCAACTCGCTCCGCTTCAATCTCACTCAATGGAATTATACCGCAACAATTAACGGGGTATCCCTCTCTGAAAGCCCAATTTGAAGGGTCGGAATGATGATTTTTTTTTCTAGAAACACATTGGTTGGAATAAATTAATTTTTTCTCAGCATTTTGTACGCATGTCTGTGGTTACAATGTAATTTTTTCGGAAGAAAATCTTTCAAATTGTTCGTGGTGCTGCAGTTGGCGTTGCAGTCCTCCAGCAGCGGGGCCCGAAACGGCGGGATCTCTACCAGGCTCAAATGTAATCTGAAACGAAAACAAAAAATGTTTTCTTCAAACATATCCAACTGGCTATGGGTTCACGATCCACTTTTCGAAATTTCGAAAAATACGAAAAATTACAGCTTCTCCAAAGAAAACCTCATTTTTCTCTTGAAAAACAGCATGCTGAGGTCATTGTTATTAACAAATGGACCATCCAATTAAAATATGCGATCGTGAACCGAAAATGACTACTGTTTGAACGCTAATTGTGCAAATTCAAGCCAATAGTGTGAAAGTTACTCAAGATATCAATCCCGCCGTGTCGAGATTTGTAGTTTCGAGATAATCGCGTTCAAACTCGACGGATCGCGGTAAACCCGGGGCACACTGTTTCACTAAAGAAGGTGTAACTTCGTCGATTTTAAGAATTCCGGGATCCGGTTGGTCTTAAAATATTCTTGAAAGGTCACACTATAACAACATGAAAAAAAAACGGTTTTTTGAAATTCTCAGGATGGGATACCCCCTTAAGCAATTACCATCATTACACGGACGGGGAAAAGTCCGTTAACGGTACTTGGAATATTTTCAAAGCGGGGGAAAAAAGCGTTTTGCACTGCGTTGTCAAGATGGGCCGTGCCGATACTTGGATGGGTGACCGCTCAGCCACACGGATTTGGAGTCTCCAGCTGGAGGCAGTTGTACCGAGTTCCCGATGGTGACGCAGCTAAAACTTCGTAAAGCGCAGGCTGTATATCGGTACAGGTTTTCCCCAGTTTCCCTGTGCCCTCCTGTGGTCGGCTGTGGGCGGCAGTCTTTCACGAAATGGAAACAAGGAAGTAACGAAGGCGGGTTAAGAGTCCATTCCAGTATAACATTTTTTGAAAATCGTTTTTTATAAATTATCCAAAAGTATGGACTTTTTTGGTCGCAACCAAAAAATATTCAGATTTTGGTTGCGACCAAAAATATGGAAATTTTGGTCGCGAAATTCGAGTTATTCCGGCCGCTAACAGCCTTTCTCAGAAAAAGGGATTCGACCAGCTGTGTGAGACCGGGCGTGGACGGTGCGCATTTTTCTCGAAAAGTCGTTTTTGAAAACGGTGCAAGACTTTGAACGAAAAGTTTTCAGGCTATCTACCGCAAATTTTGCCACATAAATCGTCACGCCATTCCTTAAAGTCGTACGGAAGCGTTTTTTTTTTAATTTGAAAATTTCACATAAAAAAAATCAAAAACTATCGACAAAAGGCCCAATTTGACATATAGTTTTAAAAAGGCCAGTATCTTGTCAATTTTCATCGAAAAAAAATCCTCCATACGCCTCTCCAGTTTTTCATACTGATTAATAATCTTTTCGGTTTTTTTTCTTCCGGACAATATTTGGAGAAGTAAGACCGAGAGACAAATTTTGGTAGGACTTTCCAGTGGTCAAATAAATTATAGAAAATATAAAACTAAAACATTAAAGAATGTTTTTATGTACAACATTTGAATAAACGAAAAAAAATCGGACTGATTATCGCATTTAAACAAATCACGAAATTCAGCTATTTTCAAGCCAGTCACACTGGAATGTTCCCTTAAAAGTGAAAGGGATGTCATCGTAAAAGATCGTTGATTGAGAAAAAGTTTTGACGCCGCAAGTTTTATTATGATTAAAATGGAATTACTTGTCGAATATAATTTCCATATTTCTCGGGATTGTTACGTCTGGAGGTAAAAGAAACGCGAATGGCTCGTCGCTCTCTTATTGATCCTAAGATTCTTCGTTGATTACATTTCGGATTACGCTCGAAATGATTGTTCCAGGCGTGTAATTGTACGGAGGCTACAATTTGCGAAATTGCCGAAAGCGCGGCTTTCGCCGATTCCCGAAAGTTCTCGCTATCGTTACGACAATCGGGCACGCACGAGAATTCGAATGCCGCAAGTGCGTGCGGATAATCGTCGTACACAGAGACGCGAGTGTATCGGACCCACCGCGGTGTCCGTTTGTGCTTTTCATGACGTCCGATTCCCGACCATCCGGCTTATACGCCAGTAATAATCTCAACGATTCTACGTAGTGGCTTAATACCGGTGTGCAACGGTAGGTCTATACTTTTGCACCCTGTTCGCCGATGAACTATGAGATTTGTTGGCTCATGGGACGCGCGTTACCTCTCCACCAGACTCGGAGTTTTGATTTCTGCAATTTCCTTCACACGCGAAAGTTTTAATCCTCCGGGTAGGAAAATTGCGGGTAACTCGCATCCGCGGGAACCACAAGAAGATGGCGCTTCTGCCAAATTACTGTTTGAGCAAACGAGAAAATTTCTCCCGAGCTTATAACGCGGGGTAGTTCGCCCACTCGGCTGGAGAACTTGTCCAGAGTGGATAGTATCCCACTTCTCGGGAAACAAGAAATCCTATTGGCATGCACACTTCCGGGAAAGTGTGCGGACACACTTTTCGTAATTTTTCGAATAGAAGCCGTCGTAAAAAAAACGTTCTCAACTATATTTTGCTTCAATCAGACGCTAATTTCTCAAATTTTTCTCATCCAATTTTTCTTTTCCAATTTTTTTCATCCAATTTGCTTTACATATTTCATTTTGAATCACATAGTTTTCGACTTGCAGTCCATTTTTTAAAAAACTAAACCACTTTATTCGAAGCTGAATAAAATTGCGGATAAAATTCAGAAATGAATTTTTTAGAGACAGACTGGGGGTGAATCTCATTCCTTTGGATGCCTTTTGACAAGGAAAGGTCGCGAGGTCGAACTTTCCGATTTCGACGCAATTTGGCGTGTTTGTAGAATGGGTGAAAATAGGCGACACGTATTTTTTGATATCTGCGAAACCCGATTTTTAAGGGGTCAAAGGAATCCTCGAAAATAGGGGTGTTTTTCCTTTTTTGTCGATAACGACTTAACGGTACGGGATATGAAAAAAATTTTAATTGCAACAACGTTTATTTTTTCGTGTACTATACATTAGAGATGAGAACGATGCAGATATCAACAAATTTAAAACGAAAAACACCCCTATTTTCGAGGGTGCGTTCCACCCCTTAAAATTCGGGTTCCGCAGATTTGAAAAAAATACGTGTTGCCTGTTTTTACCCATTCTACAAACACGCCAAATTTCGTAAAAACCGGAGAGTCGATCTCGCGACCTTGTGAGAATAAATTTCAGTCGCCATTTTACAAAAAGGTTCAGGTGAGCTAGCGAGAGTGGGAAAAACGAGAAAAAAAACATCCATATTTAAGACCACCTAGTGGGTAGAAACAGTAGTAGGAAATGAGGAAAAAAAACATAATGGAACTCATTTTTTGTTTTACTTTCAAGTAGTACTTTCGACAATACTTTGAGGCTTTTTTGACCGACACTGTAACGTTTCGTCCCAATAAAACATGTCCAAAGAGCACCTACATTTTTCGACTGCCGTGTGGGTGGGGAGAGAGTAAGAAAATTCCAACTATAAAATAAAAATTTATACCATAAACTTAATGCTGCAATTAATTTAAATTCTACACTTCTACAATTGTCTTTCAACCTTCATTTTCAAGGCTTGGATATTTTTCCCTGCACTTCTGAAATGAACCGAGAACGCGTTTTATTGTTCCAGATTTTTCCCTCGATTTCCTTTGCCTCGGTGACGGGCAAGAAAACACGACACCTGATGTCCCCTTGTTCATCACTTGGTAAAAATAACTTTGTAAGCCTGCATTCTTGTCATTTTAATTGTGGCTCTGCACTTTTTTTACTCTCTTTTACCCCGTTGAGATTTCCTTTCTTTCCATGGTATTAATTCCTGGTAGACCATACCGAGGGTGCGAGAGAGAGAGAGAGAGAGAGAGAGAGAGAGAGAGAGAGAGAGAGAGAGAGAGAGAGAGAGAGAGAGAAGGAGGAGGTGAAAGATAGCAAAAGAGCAGAAGCCGCACAATTTTAATATAATTTCGAAAATAATTATTTCAAATTCCAGATATATATATATATATATATATATATATATATATATATATATATATATATATATATATATATATATATATATAGAGAGAGAGAGAGAGAGAGAGAGAGCATTGAGGAATAGAGGAGCAAAGACAACTCCTAGCTTCGGCACCTCTGATTCTTACGTGATATACGAATTGAACAACGGCGCATTCAGGTCAAAGAGTCTGAGACGAGAATGCCCTGGGGTTGTGCGAGAAACGAGAAACGGCATCCGCTAGAAAAGTCAGAAAGGAGAGAGAAAGAGGGAGAAAGAACGGGAGAGAGGGAGAACTTGTCGGAGGATCCAACATAGATTGCGACCTAAGCTTCACTCTCCTTTGTTTCTGTTTGATGTCGAGTTCACAGCATCCCAGATAGGAAGGCGACGGATAGATAGATAGACAGAGAGAGAGAGAAAGAGAGAGATAGGGTGGAAGCAGAGCGTTTGATTAAATGTCACTTCTAGGAGAGTTCATTGTTCCCCAGGTATGTCTATACACGCTTCAAGTTTTTCTTCTCATCAGGAGCTTATAAAAGCCAGCACGACTTGCAAATAATACATTTTGAATGCCGCCCTCGGTGGTCGCTTTATTAGCTCCGTAGAAAAGGATGAAACCAGCTTCGCGAAAGGTGCAAAACAATAGTTTAATTAGAGAAGTGCTCGCTTAAAAAAAAGCTGCTGGTACTCAGAGCATCCGTGGAGAAATTTGTTGGGGGGTTCCCAGATCCTACCACATCCCTATAAGGATTTGATTGGGACACCGCCTATAGGGAGTCCTCATTGGGATCCAATTGGATTCTGCATTGTTCTCCGATGAACGCCGTTTGAGAATTATCTCCACGTTCGAATCGAAAATTTGTGAAAAGTCACGAGAAAAAACTTGGCGTGTTGAAACATAACCTCCATACTTCGTGAGCGTGTACGTGTATGGTGATATTACGTCAAAATGCAGTAAAATGCATAAACGATCATTACAGTGGACTTTCAGTGATGTGCTTTGAATCCATTTTTGAGATATACTTTTCTAAGTGATTTTTCCTTTTTTACGATAAGATTTACATTTTTTTAAGAAAACATACTTTGTTAAGATAAGATTTGTGCTTTTTCAAGATCCACTCATTTTGGGTATCTAAATATTTTGTTCGGAAAATTCGACGTGGAGAATGCGATGGGATTCATCAAGAATCGTATCGGATTCCGTTCGGTAATGTGAGAATTCTTCAGGATTCAAATTGGATTCGTACATTGGAGTCCAATGGGGAATCCCGATTAGAATCCAATGTACGACCGTGACGTTTTAGTATAGGGACAGATATGGAAATCCAATTGGATTCCAACGACAATTTCTGCCGAGGCGTTTGCGACTTTATCATTTGGTCTTCTCACCCAGAATTTATTGGATTTCCTAAAAAACAAATCCTTTTGCGATTCCGTGCAACACATCTGTTGGAGAGTACTAAGATGCCCTCACATCTCCACAGGAATTTATGCGGCACTCCGCGCATAGGGAGTCTTCATTGGGATCCAATGCGATGACCCATTGGATCCCTATCAGGAAGTAGGGACGCGTGTGGAAATCCAATTGAATCCCTAAGACAATTTCTGCACGGGCATCCGTATGGCCAGAAAGCCAGTTCGATCACAGAAAAAAAACCAATTGAATAAAAAAAGTATACTGGTTGATTCAAATAAATGTCTGAACGCGGAGTGCATCCGATATATGAGATTGTTACAATACTATAAAATATTGGAAAATGCGATTGATTCAAATAACATAATATTTTATTTGAAAATATCTTCTGTTCTGTGAATATCTACATTATCATTCGAATGAAAATGTATTCTACTGAAATCACTGTACGTACAATCCGTAGAGGTGTGGATGAAACAATTAAGCGGTTGTTACAAATTTTTTTATTGCGTACAAAAATATAATCAATAGAATGAATTATTTCTTTACCACATCGAAACGAATGTGCCGTGAGACGTAAGTTTTTCAATTTGTTTTGAATCTTAAATAAAAAGTGAGCATTAGAATGATCATCCACGATTATAGTGGAGAGAATATCAGATATTCAACTGATAAGAACAGATACCACACTTTGATCTTAGCCACAGGCCAAGAAGCGATACTCGAGAGTTTCTCCGGCGTTTAAGTAGATTTTCGGTTCGCGCTACGCTTACGAGAAACGAGCGCGCGTGCGGCTTCTAGCGGTTACTCCGAGAACTACGAGTTTCCTCACACCTATCATTTCGGTGGCGCTCGGACATGATATGGTTGCACTTTTTCATCCAAATGCGCAAGAAACAAATTTTATTTTCGCATAATTTTTTGACCAATTCAGACATTTGCTTAACATTTTTCAATGAAAATAAAATATTACTATATTGACAAATAATGTACTTGAGAATCGATATCGGATATGGTGAAAAAAATAAAATAACATGTTTTCTCAACAGAAATTTTATCCGAATCAAACGAGCGAAATTCAATTTTTCTTGTGTACTCGAATCAACAATATTCATGTTATGAATTGAAACGCTTTTTTTGTTCGTTGCACAAAATGCATTCAAAACTATATAATTTGTTTGCGATAATTTTTTAGATAGTTTCAATAATATATTGTTCTCGGCTAACAATATATCTTGGGAATGAAAAAAAACTTTAAATTTTATCATGCCATTAACGGAGACTTTGTCCTTGAAAGCAGCGGGAGCTGTTAGCGGCTCAACATAAGCAGCTAGAAGAAGAGGAGGGATGCCTCTATGGACCAGGCATTGCCGATTAGCGGTAATTATAAACACATTTGTGTAAACACATTTGTGTAAACACATTACAAAACTTTAAACGCGTTTTTCTCGCAAACACGTTTTTAAAAATGGCTGACATTCTCCTGACCGCTGTAATTAACATATCGACCTGAAATTTGGAGAGCATACTCAGAAAATATGTCTTTACGGAATGACGGATCGTTTTTTCGATAGAGACATTTTTGCACTTATTATTTATCTTATTATGCGAAAAAAAAACGCGAAAATTCGATTTTTTTTAAATTGCCGCCATTTTCCGAAATTTGTACTAACCGAAAAACCCATCCGTCATTCCATGACCAAAGGGTTACAGATTGATAATATGCTTTGAATTTGTGTTTCAGATCAACAAAGAGCTGACAGTGATGTCAGCCGTTTACCTCCCGCGATTTGAGGACCTGTTTTCGCGGAGCTGCAACGGCCGCCATTTTGGTTTTTTTTTTCAAAAAAAAATTTTCTTAACGTTCTGTATATCATGAATAAAAGCAAGAAAAAACCGCACTCAAAAAGCTTTACTCGTTTCCTTTAAAAAAAATAAAATGTAAACACCTGAAATATGGCACTCCAAGGACAAAGTCGCCCTTAAAGTCAATAGCGTTTTGTTTGGACTAATAAATCCGATTATTTACACCAACAATTTTACAATTGAATCAACGAAATTACATTCAATAACACCAATGATATTGGATCAATGATTTTTTGTTCTCAGTGTTCATCATTCCACTATACTTTTGTCGCCCACCGGCGTCAGTTTTCCGTTGCTGAGGCAAAGCAAAAGCATCAAATACGTCGTCGTATTGCGCTACGGATCGCGAACCGATTTCAAAGTGCCCAGGGGCTCTTTACCATTGGGCGCGGCCGTTGGTGTTGGATACTCGGCACATCGCGGCGCCCTTCACACAGCGAGCATCCGGACTCAAGGTGCTCGTATAAGGAAGCTGACTGAGGCTTACAAGATTGCGGTAAACAAGCGGCGCAATTTCCGGTTGCGATGAAAGGAAAACGCCGGAAGAAAGTTTGTCTCGAGTGCGCCTCGAGTCCGACTTTCACGTCGAAACGTTCGCCAAACTCGAAGGGTTTTCAGGATGTACTTTTCCCTTTTTTTTTGGCTTACGACGCTCCTTCGTATGCGGGAGTTTACAGGCGAATCGCATTGACGTTTTACCTCAAACGATGTCACCAGTTTCGCCTTTGATGCTTGCCTCGGGTACGATGAGGAGAGGCAAGCCATTATCGTGTGGGGTCAGAGGATCTTTTTGCAGCGTCCAACGAGGAAAGGCTTGAGCCAGGTAACAGAAGTCTCTCCACCTCTCGAGGCCCAAAACGCTCCAACACGGGAACTTGGCGAACGCCGCGTCGCAATAAACAAATGAGTTCAGGCCTGCTTGAAACGCTGGGGTGGAAGAGATGGAGTTCGGAAGATGCGTCTCATCGGATCGCTCTCGCTTATACGAGCAACGAAGCACTCTCGGTTATTGGACCAGCGATGCCATAATCTTAGCCGAGTGGTATCCGACACGCCGTGTACGGTAACAGCGATGATAATAACGATGATGACCATAACAGTAACACGGGGACGGAAGGCTCTGGGGGGCTGAAATCCCTGGCAACTCGAGTTGCGATCGCATCGAAAGTTCCTTCGAAACTTCAAATTCTCGCTATGACTGAGATTCGAGTATGAGACTTCCCTTTAACTTCCGCCGATCGCTGCTCGTTATCGTTGCCTGACTAAGGGGCTGTACCAGTGTGAACGTTCAAAATTTGGGTGATTTTCGGGAATTTTTTGGAAGAAAAGTACTCAATTAAATGTTTTGGAAAATTGAGAATATATTTGGCTATATTTGACCTATATTGCGTATTTTTTTCATAGAAAAATATTGAGATCCAAGCGACTTATGGGTTGCCTTCGGAGGCGCCAAAAAAAAGTTCCTCCACTGCTGACATGATTCTGGCCGATTGAGTAGCTCAAACCGGAAAAGGAAAAAATGTCGTTAAACTGGAAGGTATTTCCTGTACAATGGCGTAGGATTTTCGAAAAATATCAAAATCAAACAAAATGTCGTAGTTATGAAAAAAGTCTGTTTTTTCGCCTATAAAATGGTCGTTTTTTGTCGAAACTGTCGTAAACTGTCGAAAAAGGCAAAAAAATCGATTTTTCGAAAGTGTCACACGGGTATAGCTCCTTAACGGGTAATGCCTAGTTGCTACAGTCGAAAAAACTCATTTTTGGGATTTTTTAAATAGAAAATGGGGATGACCAATTTCTCCAAAAAATTGTACATTTGAAAAATTATCATCTGAAGAACACTCGGTAATTTTTTTGTGTATAAATACTCAATTATCATCGATTTTCAGTCGATGTTCGGGAAGCACCTCTCGAAAATGTCTTTTGCGGTGAGCCCTTTGAACCAGGCTATTCAATATAAAAAGAAACTAAACCGATTCCGTTAGTATATTAGTTTATCCTATGATTAAGCGCAGGAATTTCCGAAATATCAAATTAAAACAAAATGACGCATGTTCAAAGTGAGAGTCTTGATTTTTGCGAAAAAGTGGACATTTTTCGCTTATCAAATCGAAAGTATACACCGGGAAAAAACATCCTTCCATCAAGTCCTATATTTTTACATCTAGAAAGAGTCCTAAAAAAGTCAGAAAGGTCGATGCAGTCCTTCGAATTGGAATTTTGGAATTCATCTTGGTCACTTTGGAATTTTTAGGGAACGTTTATTAAGATGATATTAGGTACCTGCGGGTAATAAGGTTTAGCTAAGGGATATTTGAAATAAAATAAAAAAATATCCAATTCAATCGATATATTTCAATTATAATCATTATTCAAGTTCAGTTTCTATAAAATATAAACGAAAAATGGTAACTTGTACCATAAACAAAAACAAAAGTAAACAGTTTAAAAACCTTGCTAGTAGGCCTTATTTTACTACGGTAGGATAATAAGGCCTATGGCTTTAACATACTTAATCACCGTCGACCACGTATGTAAGAAAAACAAAATAAAAAATATTTCGACCACGATGCGTTATTCGAATATTTATGATCATCGAAGCTTGAATTAATAAACATAAAGATTGTGATTTTAGATAGATGTAAAAGGCAGATAGTTGCCTCACTTTTCAAAAAAGCTCTGTTATTAAAAAATATGTACTTACTAGGAATAATGCGATATGTATATTACAACTTAGGTCTTTGATCTTTTATAGTAGCCTATTTTTGTAATGATAATTAATACTGGTTTGTAAATCCTGTGTTATTTGATCTCTCAAAAAACGGATAGTCGCCTACTACGGCGGATAGTAGCCTAACGTTAAAAATGCTTCGGGGGATACTTGCCTCGTGCGGGGATAGACGCCTCGCTATGATTTCATTAGATAGAAACAAATTTATATCAATTTAAGTAATCAGTCTTTATTATTTACTGAGATCCTTTATTAAGTACTAATTACAATATTAATCAACATGATGAAATAGTATTAAGTTTTTACGTCTTCGACTATAAAAGTGCAACAGAAATAGCTTCCAAACTTTAAATTAGTTAAGTTATTAGTAAAATATTATTATTTATCTTAACGATAGAACAACATGGCAATCAGCTTTAGCATAAGCATTGATTATATCAATTTACCAGAAATTCAGAGAATTATATCATTATACCAGAAGCCAGGGTTTTCAATTTTCCACATCTCATGCAGTGGCTTCTGAATGGTGTGCAAGTTTCATGCAACCACATTCGACATATCGGACAATGAATCCAATCTGATTTCGAAGTAGTTAAATTATAATTCTCAACACATTCTGCACAATAATCATCAACTGAAACTTTGTTGTTCGTATTTTCTATTTTGGAATTAGCGTTTTTCACTTGTAATATTTTTTCAGTGTCTTTGTCGATTTTTCGTCCTGTTTTCTTTTAATTGGTAGTCCTTCGGGGGCTTTTCCTTTAGATGTTTTTGACTCTATAACATTTTCTTCGTTTTCACTGCAGAATAGGAAATTTGTATTTTTCTCTTTCTTGAAGTGCTTTCTTTGATCAGTTCAATGAAATCTGTGTTATCGGATTCAGTTTCACTGTTGGTAATATCGATATTTTTTCTGGTCTTTTTTTCGCCGTTGTCTTCTTTTCTTTGTTGGTTTGTTTTTTACTGCCTTACAATCTTTTTTTTCGCTGCCCTAATTTCAGTTTCCGTTATTTCGGTTGTTTTCTTTATTTTCTCTTCTTTATTCTTCTTCTGGATAATTTTATCGATGGAGTTTAAAATTTTTGCAGATTGTTTAGCCCTTTTAGACATGCTCAGCGGTATTTTTGGTATAGGAGATGATTGACGTAGAAATTTTGATGGTGATTCTTTTTGAAGATGTTGCTTCCGTGATTCATTTAAAGATATCGGCGATGGCAACGATAGCTCGGTACCATGAAAGATGTAATTTTCAATGTCGCTATCTCCTAGGGCTAAACAGTCTTCAGAAAGATTCAAAAGGCTAGAAGACGGCCTAGGTAGCGTGTGATCTTGGTTCACGCTATTCTGCTCAGCCTCATTTAAGGGGTTACCCCCACTTGCGATTTTGAAAAAATCGATTTTTTTTATTGCATTTTTTTGAAGTATAAGTATCCGGGCCCATACAGAAGTATGGGCCCGGAATAGATGACTCTATGTAAGTTTACAAAAAAAAAATATTTTCTTCGTGTAAACTGAAATTGAAACTTTAAACGCGTTTTTCTCAAAATGGCATTTCTGAAGTCGGTGACCAAGATTACGCGAACACTAATGAACTGATCTTGAAATTTTGCAGGCTTATTTAATACATAAAAATGTAGTCTTTAATCGTTCGATTTTTTTTTCGAAAAAAATGGCCGTTTTATAGCCAAAAAACGGCCGTTTTTTTCGTTAAAATCGAACCATTAACTTTGACTGTCCGCCATTTTGTGAAAAATGAATATTTTTTAAAATCCTTCGATTACAGACTAGTTTATACTTATATTTGACTAAATCCATCCGCATTTTTTTTTCAGATGATCCACTTCGCCGCAATGTTGGTCACCGCAAACCGTGTATATAAAAACATTATTTCATTGACGGCCATTTGCCACTAAACAATGTAATATTTTTCAATAAAAAAATTACTGAAAGTTCTTCAAGATGTGTTCTTTAAGATGGTATATTGATCGATTAAAAAAAGTTTTGTAGTTTTCTTTAAAAAAATTCATGAAAAAGGCCTTTTTTTGCACTACAAGTGGGGGTAACGCCTTAAGAGAGTTTCTAGTTTGTTTTTATCAGCATCGTTTGGGACTTGATCGCCTAGTGGAGGCACTTCGTTCCGCTGATTTAGTGCAAGCCCTCGACCAGACTCAGATTCCTGTACGCGCTCACGTAACGCAGGCTCTCCAGAAACGCCTGGTACTTGATCATTTAGAGGATCAGACTCTCGTTCTTGCGCAAACTCCCCCAATGCAATATCTGATATGGCAAATTCAGCGTCAGACGGAGCATTTTGATTGACTGGGTAGACTCCGCTGTCGCGAAAACCACTTAGTGCATTGTCCAGAGTAGCTGTTCGAATCCACGCCTTGGCTATTAGCTGACCTGAATTGTACCGGTTCAGTTTTTTTTGTGGATTGGTGCGCATGAAATTATTCGTATCAGCATAATGATATTTTTTGAACGGTCCGAATACCGATATGTCTAATGGTTGCAGAGCAGAAGTAGTGTGACTGGGTAAACGAAGTAATACCACATCATTGTCGCGAGCAGTTTCTAGCATATTGACAGCACTTGAATGCGATGAATGCCCATCTAAAATCAGTAATACCTTTCCCAGCGGCTTGCGTGGAATAAAATGTTCAGTCAGCCACTTATAAAAAAAGATCTGAGGAAATGTATGCCGATTTCTTTTGCATGTAACCTTTGGAACAAGGCGGAAGTTCCTTTTCGAATTCTGATTTTTTATTTACTCCCTTTATAATCAGAACTGGTGGAAGGAAATTGCCGATAGCGTTGCAACAAGCAGCAACAGTAATTGTTTTTCC
This sequence comes from Ophion slaviceki, assembly GCA_944452715.1. Taxonomy (NCBI): domain Eukaryota; kingdom Metazoa; phylum Arthropoda; class Insecta; order Hymenoptera; family Ichneumonidae; genus Ophion; species Ophion slaviceki. The sequence continues at coordinate 36,052,156 of OX101789.1, forward strand.
TTTTTCACCGGAAGTAAGTGATTGATCTGCTCTAGCACCTTTCTTGGCTAATACTTTGCCAGGTTTATCATTGAGTTGAACACCGGTTTCATCTATGTTAAATATTCTATCCGGTATGTCCAGCAAATCATTCTCACAAGGAACATCCCCCAGGTGACACCCTTAGATTTTGTTGAAATTTGGCTATGTTATAAAGCACCGAAAACTAAGCGATACGTATTTTTTGTACCGGCGGAAAAACGGTTTTAAGGGGTGAAACGAACCCTCGAAAATAGGGGTATTTTTCGTTTTTCGTCGATAACGTTATCGTTCTCATCTCCAATGTATAGTGCACAAAGAAATAAACATTGTTGCAATTTGAAATTTTTAAAATATCTCGTACCGTTAAAACGTTATCGACAAAAAACGAAAAACATCCCCATTTTTTAGGGTGCGTTTCCGCCCTTAAAATCGTTTTTTCGCCGATGAAAAAAATACGTATCGCTTACTTTTCGGTGCTTTATAACATATCCAAATTTCAACAAAATCGAAGGGTGTCACCTGAGGGATGTTCCTTGTCAGTTAAGACAGTTGTGAGCAGATAAAAAAATGTTGCTACTTCTGTTCTGTTGAGACCCTTCGCTCCTTCAATTGATAAACCCTCAGCTTGTCTCAAAACTAATGCGGGATTTCTTTCAAGAAAGCTTTTCAACCATTGCGGTCCAGCCGTTTCAGTTTCATTACTAAAATTGTCCTTCAACCCCATCTTTTCGGCAAACTGGTAAGCTAGTTGGCGAGTTGTACTTCTCCCAGGAGAAAATCCTGCGTCTCCGAGCTTGAATATATGAGCTACCAGTCTTTTTTCATTTCCAAAGCCAAGGACTGGGTATTTTCCTAGAAGTGACAAAAAATACAGTTCATTTTACTAAGTACTTTACGAAAAGTATCTTACAATGTAAGTAACGTAAGTAAAAAATACAGTATATTTTACGAAGTATACAACATTAAATCGAAGACATACCTTGGGTTAGCAGTTGCTGGTTTATCTTTTCGTAGCGTCTTCTTAAGGTTCGCGAGGATACTCCGTAAATTCGAAATACCACGTTGATCCCTTTTTGTTTTTTATCTAGTTCTATGAACGCGAGTGCTCAATTATCTTCTGTCCAGCTAATCTGGCGCGGCACCACGCCAGGTTTCCGCTTATACTTGCGAGGCATTTTGCTCACTTTGAATGAGCACATGAAACAGTTGAGTATTTATTTTATTTTAAACAAATTATAGTCACAACAAGTTGGAAAAAAAACACCAAAAGAACAAAATCAGTCTTTGCTCGCTGAAGAATTTATAGTTGCGGATAGTTGCCCTAGGGCGACTATCCGCAAAAGTAAATGGGGCGACTATCCTTTTTGATACAGATACTTGCCCTTGTCATTTGCGAAATAAATAAAAATTATTTAACGATAAAACCTAGTAAACAGAGTAACTTAAACTCTAACGCGTGCAGAGAAACAAAAAGTTAACTGAAACGACAATCAGTTGTTTCTGAAACTGCAACACTGGCGGCGGGGAGCGGGGTATCGCGCCCCCGCAAACTTGTCGCGACATATTCGTGCAATAGGCGTCTGTGAGTATGACCTTCAGCGTGAGCGGTTATTTTAAATATGATTTTCGTCACTTAGGCCCCATTAGCCGACGGGCCTTATTATCCGCAGGTACCTTACTGTCAAAATATGGTGGTTTCGAAAAAAGTGAGCCTAACCTCTTGATCAAGATGGCGCCCGTCGCCTCTCTTGGCTGAGTTGTTCAAAATGGACCATTTTTACCGCTTCAAGGGCCTACCAGACCCTGCCGGAGTGTCGCCAACAGCAGGTCTTTCCTAATACACCACTCATGCGAGATTACCAACCGGGCCTCCATCCTGTCAGACGGAGACCATTCAATCCTTGTTTCTTCGAAACTCTCGCACCAACCGGAACTTTCGTCATCTTCAGCGCACCCCTTCATTGTAGTCCATTTCGCGTTCGAAGCCTTCAAGACTTGCCGGTAGGTTTTTTTTTCGCCGAAGGTCGTACTATGGTGGTGCAAACGGAAATAGGCTTGCGGTACAGTGCGGCACGGTGGTTTCCGGCGGGGCGAACGATGAGATTTACGTGCCGCGTTGCAGCTAGGTACAGCTGGGTAGGTTGGGACCTTCGATCAATCGCCCGAGCATGAAACGAAACAATCGGACGGTCTATCGCAGGCTAGGTACACGCGCCGTCCCGTAGTGCTCTCTCGGCCTGAGAATTGGCGGACGTGACGTCAGCAGGCGCAATTTCCTCGAAGCAAATAGGAGAAACCACCGAGGGTCGAAATTGTTTCTGAATTGGGCTCGCCGCGGTCGTTCGTGTACATGTACACGCATTACCATTGCATGTTGTTCAGCTGAGTCTTGGCTGAGCTAATCTCACTTAGCTTCGTACTCGTTCTCATATGTGCACAATAAAACAATAATCCACCTGAGATAACCGACGCATTGGAGGACTTGGCTTGGGCCAATACTGGGATGGGTGACCGGGAGGGGGTGTAAAAGTTCCCAAGGGTACACAGAGGAACGTTGCAAATGGAAGCAGAGTGGTTGTTTTTTGGGGAAATAAATTTGAAAACATGGTAAAAATCAGTGGTACATGATGAAAGTCTGGACGCGTGACAAAGAGGGCGTGTGTTGGAATGTGAGCCCGCTAGGCTGTGATGCGCAATGTCCATAGAGCAAACGTGTCCACAGGGTACAAAATGTCGCAGAGCAGTCGCAATTTTGGTCCTCGAATGGTCGAGGGATGGATAGAGAGGGGGGGGGGGGGGGGGTGAACGAAAGGGAAGGGAGGAAAACCGCGCCTGGTCCAACGCTCACAGGGCTTGTTCGGTGACTTCGATTGATAGCGTAATCCGATATTATAAATGATAGCGGGCAAAATGGGAGCGCTGGAAAAAAGAAGTGCGATTTATCACAGCTGGTCACCCCGCTCTACCGCTCGCTGGAGCTCTCTCTCTCTCTCTCTCTCTCTCTCTCTCTCTCTCTCTCTCTCTCTTTCTTTCTCTCGGTGGCTCTCTATCCCTCTCTCAACTTCAGTGTTTCTCTCTCTTTTATTCCCGCAATTTCTTGTTTCATGAAGTTAATCCCCTCGCCTTGTAGGGCCGATTTATTCTCGACAAATGATTAATTCGTTAGTAATGGACGACGGATATTTTCTTGGCTCCAGTCTAAACGATATGGCAAATCGTTTATTTCTTTCCTTATTTTTCGCTCAAACTTTACACCATTCATCGCGATTATAGGAACACGCGAGAGGAAGAGAGGGAGAGAGAGAGAGAGAGAGAGAGAGAGAGAGAGAGAGAGAGAGTCTATAGGATCGAGAGACTAATAGTTTGCACTTCTTTTTTATTTAGTTTTATTGATCGTCGATAATTGACATAATTTCTCAGTACAATCGATACAATAGAAATAACTTCCATATTCGTTTTGACGTATACCTTACTACAGGTACGCTAATTTTAATTTCTTATGAATAATACAAATTGCCTTATAATGTTCAGTAGCTAAATCACTCAAATAACAAATTTGTCTATCCTGCAATCATTTGGAATCAATTATTAAAATGATGATTTCGTACCACAATTACTCAAACAATCTTCCATTTCAAATTATTAATTTTTTGTAAAAACTTTTAATTGCAATTAAAAACTTTGGAAACTTTTAATTGCAATTTATAATTTTTTATTTTTGTTATTTCAATTTTTCTTTTTTATTTTGAATTCTAATTTTAAATTTAACACGTAATTTTTATTTTAATCTACCATTTTAACTTGCAATTCCAATTTTAGTTAAGTTTTTTATTTTAACAATTGAAATTACCTGATAACGTTTAGCACCTAAATCACTCAAATAATAGCCATGTTTATCCTACAATCATTTGTAATGAATCATTCGCATAATAAGTTGAGTAGCAAAATTACTCAAACAAATGTCCATCTTCTAATTTTTTTAAATAAAAATATAACTGACACGTGTCATTTTTCTCCCAGATCAGTGCTATTGCATTCCCGACCGATTTTTTCGCCCCGAATTCTCGGTTCCGTGCCCCCATGGGTCACAGGAGTCAAATCTGAATTAGAACCGTTTATTCAAATTGGATCTTCGCGTGAAAAATCCGAGTGATTTGCCCGCGACAATCCGTTTTGATAGCGATGTGCGTGTATAGCGATTAAGTCGTCCTAATGCACATCAGCGCGAACCTGATTTGGTGTATCGAGTAGAGGGAAATCAATTCCACGGTCGATTATGCAGCTCGTTTGCAGGATTACGTGTTCACCACGATGCTCCAATGTTATCGACACAGGGTCGCCCTATAATTCGAATCCACGCGGACCTCCAATCGGGACGCAAAGGAAAAACGTTTGGACGCATTCTAATCGATACTCATGACGGCCTTCCGACAAATATCCATTTACGAAAATACACGTGCGTTCACGCATAAGTTTTTCACGATTGTTTTTTTGCCACAAGCCTCCCTTTACATCGACTGGTCAGAAAAACAATCTATGCCGTCAACGATTTATTAAACATTGTTCGATTTTTCTAACAATAAATTGTGCACTTTTCAAACGTTGTTCACGTCACGCTAAGCGTACCCACCTATAAGTCGCTTTGTGTATGACCGATAACGTAGTTCGGCGTCAAATCATTAAAAAAAAATGCAACAGGTACGCAATTTGATAAGGAGTTTACTCGCCAGCATTATACATCGGGTCTTCAACGTCAAAGGGACCACTGTATTTTCCGAACATCTTTTCGGAGTTTTTCGGTGTCGCTGCTTGTACCTTCGTCTCCATTATATGTTGCTGAAGTTTGCATCGTTGGAATGCAACGAAAATTCTTTTTCATTTCCTTTTTTCTCCATTTTCATTGTTATCTGAAATCACTTTTGATAGATTTAGGTTGTAGGTCTCTAATAAGGATGTTAGAAAAGTTACGGTAGCTTTGATTTGCCAGAAAAAAATTAGAAATTGGAAGAAAAAAAGTTTGTTGCGTTCCGACGATGCAAACTTCAACGTCATTCCATTATTTAAACCTTCGTAGAAAAATAACAAAATAACTCCAGTTTATTTCCATCTTAATCTACGCATATTTATATAATCTTAATTCTGTGAATGATTAGGAATTATAATTTTCATTGAATATATTATAAAACACGAAATATATATTTAGCTTGTTTTCAATGTTTTTTCGTAGACCCTAGGGGACGTTCACCATCCCGGCCCCTTTAATTATTCCCCACACTTATTACTGCATTACTTCTAGCACAGTCAACAGCCGTACATTCCTAATGCACTACTGTAGCGCATCAGCACGAGGGCACAGCGAAACTCTGGAAAACCTGCGTCGATACAGGCACCCGCGCAGAAATTATCGCAGGCATCCAATTGGATTCCCATACTTGTCCCCACTTCCTGATGGGAATCGAATTGGTCATCGCATTGAATCCCTATACTAAAACGCCACCCTCGGACATTGGATTCTAATCCGGATTCCCCATTGGGATCCGATGTTTCCTTTGGATTCCCCATTGGAATTTAGTGTTCCCTTTGGATTCCCCATTGGAATCCAATGTTCCCTTTGGATTCCCCATCGGAATCCAATGTTCCCTGTGGATTCCCTATCGGAATTCAATGTTCCCTTTGGATTCCCCATCAGAATCCAATGTTCCCTTTGGATTCACCATCGGAATCCAATGTTCCCTTTGGATTCACCATCGGAATTCAATGTTGCATTTGGATTCATCATTGGAATCCAATGTTCCCTATGGATTCCACATTGGAGTCCTCCGTTCCCTTTGGATACCCCATTGGAAACCAATGGTCCTTTTTGATTCCCCATCGGAATCACATGTTCCTTTCGGATTCCCTATTAGAATCCAATGTTTCCTTTGTATTTCCCATTGGAATCCAATTTTCCCTGTGGATTCCCCATTGGAATGCAATGTTCCCTGTGGATTCCCCATTGAAATCCAATGTTGGCTTTGGTTTCCCCATCGGAATCCAATGTTCCTTTTGGATTCCCATTCGGAATTGAATGTTCCTTTTGGATTCCCCATTGGAATCTAATGTTCCCTTTGGATTCCCCATTGGAATCCAATGTTCCCTTTGGATTCCCCATTGGAATCCAATGTTCCCTTTAGATTCCCTATTGGAATTCAATGTTCCCTATGAACTCCTCATCGGAATCCAATGTCCGAATCCAATTCAAATCCTAAAGGGATTTGAAATACGAAAAGTTGCAATTTGTACAATTTTACAACATGCAACATTTCCCACACCATCGAATCTTCGACTTCACTTCAATCCGATGGAGCTTTTGATGAATCCTATTGCATTTGGTACTTAGAATTTTGTAAACAAAATACATAGATACACAAAATGAGTGGATTAAAAAAAAGTATAAATCTTATCGCAAGAAAGTATAAATCTAATTTTCAAAAAGTATAAATAGCTTGAAAAAGTGTATCTTAATAATCGATTTGAACCATATTACTGGAAATCAACATGAAATATCGTTTGTTATTTATTTTACTGCACTTTGACACAATATGTGAGATAACCAATTTTACTGCACTTTGACTCGCGATGCGTCCAGGTTATGTTTCAACACTCCCAGTTTTATTTTGGGGACTTTTCACACATTTTCGATTCGAACGTGATAAGAATTCTCTAATGGCGTTCATCGGAGAACAGTCCATAATCCAATTGGATCCCAACGAGGATTCCCTATGTGCGATGACCCTAACGAACCCCTGTAGTGTGTGCATCTTGGGATTCCTCAACAAATTTGTGCACGGGTTCACGAAAAGGTTTTTTTAAGGGAAATCCAATAAATTCCGGCTGAGGATTTAAACTAAAAAATTCTCACACGATGTGAATCGAGAAATAGTGCGGAATACACTTGGATTCGATTGTGGGCTTTCTGCCCACGGCGTCCACATGAAATTCGTATAGGGATGTGGTTGGATCTGAGAACTCCCCAACAAACTTCCACAAGGCCAGCTATTTTACTATTTCAGTTGTTTTACCATCAGGAGCTCAGGAAAACAGCCTCCCGTTCATTAGTCGTCGGGCAAGCCAGTGGGGGGACTAAGCGGTCGCCCTCCGAGTATTGGCTCAGGCTAATCTGGCTTACCATCGGAAGTCGCAAAACTCTCACACGGGGCATCCACTATGCGGTTGCTAACTTACGCAGTTTTGTCGGAGGAAACGACTTTTTCTTTAATGTACCGTTTTTCTTTAGTTTCTCGAAGTTTCGTGACTTAAGGGGTTAGGCCACTCTAAAGGCCGAAAAATAGGCTTTTTGGAGATTTTTTTCAGAAAAACTACAAAATAAATCGAGATTACAATCGAGGGAATTTATTTTTTACAAACGTAGGATTTTTTTTATATTGCATATTTCATTTGTTATTAACAATTATCTGACGATTTTTAGGCAATTTTTTCACTTTCCAAAAATTTGCCTAAAAAATCGTCAGATAATTGTTAATAACAAATGAAATATGCAATATAAAAAAAATCCTACGTACTTCCATCGACAATGTATTTTTCAAGATATATTCAACATTTCAAGTGAATCGGTTGAAAATTGTCTGAGTTACGTTTCCGGCCAACTTAAAAAATGCAGTTTTGAGATAAACGCTGCACAGCCGCCATTTTGAAATGAATCGTTTCAAAAAAATTATTGTATACAGTCACTGATACGTATGATAAACACCCTATTTTGTCATCTCGATTTATTTTGTAGTTTTTCTGAAAAAAAAATCCCCAAAAAGCCTATTTTTTCGGCCTCTAGAGTGGCCTAAGGCCTTAAAATCGGGACAAGTATAACAAGTGTGTCCAAGGAGCCGCGTATGACGTTAGACGGGACGAATTTGCTTGCGTACAGGCTCCACGTTGTAGTAGAAAAAAAACACTGTAAACTTTATAGCACTTTATGGCACGAAGAGAGAGAGAGAGAGATGGAGAAGGTTTACAACGAATGTTAAAATTCGAGACGAGGCTAGCGGCTAAGAGAAACGATACGGCAGCGCGAGAAGGAGAGAAAGAGAAATCGTTTGCGAAGCTTGGTATCGCGTTCTCCGCAAACCGATAACGTTCGCAGTTCAAATCCATAACGAGCTCCACGCGACGCAAATTTCCGCGATCGCCCTCTCCCGTACGCATACTTCGCGATAAATTCTTTCACCGTTTTTTTTCTTCAAAGTTTCGTAAAAATTGGTTCGTTCGCAAAAAAATTATTTAACCGATTTCAGCAGCGTCCAAATTGACAAAAAAAAATCATTCGCCGCGAATAAATTCCAATAGTGCGTAATTGCCAATAGTGAAAAAAAGATCGGCTGTTAACAAAAAAAGCGTTGGCGCTCACGGCGGAATAATTGGATCGAACGGTACTGTACGTTCCAGCGATCGCGTGTGCCCGTGACAATTTCGTCAGGGACGACAAAACGCGCTTGCGCCTCTTTTTTTCATGTGCACAGCTGAATCGTCAAAGGATCAAATCCGAAGGTGAATAAAAGAAAATTGATTTCGTTTCAGAGCGCACCACTGCGCTTGATAATAAAATTAGTTCTCGATCGTTTGATGTTTAGCGATTTTTTTTTTACGAACTTTCCTGTGAGCTGATGCGTACGCGTGGATGTTTTTTCGTGTACGTGGTGTGATACATTTTTTTATACCCCCGCGCAAAATTATGGAAAAAAAGGATATTTTTAAAACGCCGGGCCACACAGGTCAACTACTACCTCTTCAGGGGTCTTCTCACTTTAGACGCTCAAAAAGGCCATTTTCATGAATTTTTTTGATAGGTTTGTATTATAGATATTGATATCAAAGTTGTTACACTTAATAAATACACTTTCGAAATACATCATAAAAATATTTATTTATTTAAGTCACTATTCATAGACGAAAATGGTAGTGAAAAAAATGTCCCGAAAAAATTGTAGGTCTGCGCTGTTGATGAAATCTCGGAGATGGATCATCCGGAACAAAAAAATCAAACGGTTTTAGATTCAGTATGTTGATGTCTATAGCGCATATCATACGATTTTTGATACATGCAAAAATAATAAAAAGGCGGTTGTTTTTCGAAAAAAACCGTGTTTTTTCACCGTTTTTGGCAAAAAAAATTAGTGGGTATCAAAATTTTTTAACATCCTTGACATGCGCTATAGCTATTTTTGTAAAGAATATGTGGTTAAAATTTCATAAGGATCAGTTCAGTAGTTTGAAAGATTTTATCAACAAGCCGCACAGTGGGACAGAATCCCAAAAAGCTGGCCAAAAGTCAAATTTTTGAGTTGTATATATTCGTCTATATATGTTCAGATCTTGTTTACTGATAGTCCTAGGACGAAATTCCGGACCGGGCAGGTTTATACCTGCTCTAGGGTCGCCTCGACATCAGTCGACATTCAGCCGCCGTTCGGTACGCATTAAACAAGCGTACGCGTCGAAAAATTCTTGCCTGTTTCGAAGTGCTGTGAAACGGACGAAACTGTCTCAATTTTAATTCTGCAAAATGGAAAAACTTTCTGAAGGTATGCAGAAAATATAATTATGCACAGTTATTGCTTATTTTATGTTTGAAATATCTAAATTTTGCAACAAGTAAACATAAAAAAATATACATTTTTTTTCGAAAATCGATTTTCTAAAGTAGTTTTAAAAATGTCTTCGCGAGTCTCGACCTTGTTTCAACAAGAAACTGATAGTGTACAGTACTAAATATAATATACTAAAAAACTGGCTGCTCAGGAGTGCTCAACGAATAGTTAGACTAATTTTTAGGGAGAAATACGTGGCGCGACATTAACGGACGTGTGAATGTAATCCATTGATTATTTCGTTACAGCGCGTTGGTATATTTTCTGTCTATTAACATAGATTAATATTTATTTATCAATTCCATTTGTAGTATGTTCATTTATTGATTAATATTCATAGATCATTTAAATTTTAATACAGTAATTTATTATTCTAAATGTACGCTTTACGAAAATCTCAACATTTTATAAAATATTCCTGCAAGAACTCTCAGTAGCTAGAACTGTGTTTCCCCCATGTTTGTACGGCGTAACGGTTTTCGGCAGTAAAGGTGTATTAGTGTATACGTACATAGTGTATACGTAGTGTAGACGGCGATTCGGCAAGGACTGACGAGGGGCTCCTAGAGCAGCCATGTATGAAAGAAAGGAGCCCGCCTGCTGTTCAGGCTTTATTATACCTGTTGTATACTGACACAGAGGTGATTCTCGTAAAGACAGATTTCATGTAATTTCGGTTTTTTTTCGTGCAGAATATATGTAAATATATTTGTTAATCATTTATATCATAAATATTCGTTTTCTTTATAAATATAAAATCATTTTTAGTAGTAATAAATTATTTTTGTACATTTCGAGTCAGAACACCGTATATAGTTTTGTTAAGTATAAAATGATTTCAAAATAATGTCATTCAATTTTGTACATGTTTATATTGGTATTTTACAGAGTCTTCCCAATCTTCAAATATGGAATTATCAAGAAGAGATGTTTTTTTCATGGTGAAAGACAGTTTAAAAAACGAACAGAAATTCGTTATTGGAGTTTTGAAAGATGCAATTTTCAAGAAAACAGAACATGTGATACAAGTAGACGAGGATGAAAAGTCATTAGGACTGTTATTTGCAAATTTTCTATCCAGATGGAAAGCAGCAAATAGAGGCCAAGAAAAGTTTCTAAAAAATAATGAAGAATGGTTGAATGGCACCGTATGTTTTTCAACATTATCCGATACTGAATGCACAACATCAACATCTCAGAAGATTGTGAAGAATGATGAAAAAGGAACATCTGGACGACCTTCGAAATCCTTTGCTTCATCCAGCGATAGATCTAAGAGGCGAAAGACTGAAGAAATACGTTCTACTTTATCTACAGAAGAATTGACGTATGCTGCTCAAATGAGTTTAAGGACTTCTGGTCAAGTGGATGCTGCTCAAGTTCTTAAAGATGTCACATTAACCAGCCCAACAAGAGCCTCAAAATATATAGCTGCTGTTCGGTCAAAAAATGAGACACCTTTAACCCCAGACGAAGCACTTTCTTTGATGATCGAGAAAGGAGAATCAAAACGCTCTTATCAGCTATCAAGAAATGCAGCTAGAGCACGTAAATGCAAATTATACCCATCATACCATGAAGTAGAACAAGCAAAAAATCGTTGTTATCCATCAGTTGTGTACATGAATATTACTGAGTCGTGCGCACAAATTAAACTACAGGCTTTACTTGATCATACCACATACAGAATTATACAACTTCAGGCTGATGTCATCGATACTCTAAATTCTGAAATTCTGCAAAAATTAGTATTTCACTGTAAATGGGGATGTGATGGAAGCAGCGGTCAAAGTGTTTATAAGCAAAAATTTGATGAGGCTGGAAAATCTGATGAAAGCATTTTTTATACTTCTATGGTACCTTTGCAATTAATCTACAACAATCACGAGACGGATGAAGGAACTATTGTGTGGAAAAATCCTAGACCTTCATCTCCTCGATTCTGCAGACCAATACGATTGCAGTTTGTACATGAAGATGTACAATCAACATTGAAAGAAGTTACCGACATTGAACAGCAGATTGCGGGTCTTGCACCATACACTACTGAACAAAATGAAAAATCAATTTCAGTAACCTATTGTATGTCGTTTACGATGATAGACGGCAAAGTCTGTAACGCTGTAACCGGTACCACTTCTGCACAACGCTGCTTCCTGTGCAAAGCCACCTCTAAAGATTTTAATAACATCGAAAAAATTATAAAAATGGACATTACTACAGATAATTTAAGATTTGGCATATCTACATTACATGCGTGGATTCGTTTTTTCGGGTGCTGTTTGCATTTGTCGTATAAGCTCACAACTCAAAAGTGGCAAGCTCGTGAAGAGGAAGTGAAAAAGATTGTGAAAGTACGCAAGGAAGACATACAGACTCAATTTAAGACAACACTGGGGCTTATCGTTGATCGACCAAAGCCAGGATATGGCAGCTCAAACAATGGAAATACCGCCCGCCGCTTTTTCGAAAATGCTAATATATCTGCTGAAATAACAGGAGTCGATGAAAATTTAATTAACCGATTTCATGTTATTTTGCAGGCAATTTCGAGCGGGTATGATATAGACGAAGAAAAATTCAAAGACTATTGTGTAAATACTGCCCGTTTATTCGTTGCTTTATATCCATGGTATTACATGCCAACATCTGTGCACAAAGTGTTGATGCACGGAGCAGAAATTGTAAAATATGCCCTTTTACCGATCGGACAACTTTCTGAAGAGGCCCAAGAGTCACGCAATAAGGACATAAAGAACTACAGGTTACATCATTCAAGAAAATGCTCTCGAGAATCGAATATGAGAGACATTTTCTATAGGCTCTTAGTATCATCAGATCCATTTCTCTCAAGCATCAGGAAATTTCCCCAGAGACCGGCGAAATCTTTACATAAAGAAGCTATAGAAATGTTAAAACAACCTGAAGTCACCAGACAAGAGATAAGGAACGATTCCGATTTGGATACAAGTGGGTCAACATCAGAATCCGAATCGAATGATTCCAACATTGAAGATGACATACAAGATTTTTGTAACTAGAAGTAAATAACAGATATTTGATTTATTGCAAATTTTGTACTCAAGAAATTGTTCAAAAATAAAAACATGGCTCAAGAGATTTTCTACTCATTTAAACCTAAAAATATTATGAAACATTTTCTATTAAAAAATATTTAAAAATTGAAAATTTTTGTGGCATCGTCTATATATCGCGTCTGCTATTTTGAAAATTAACATTCCTATAACAAATTCGTAATCAGCGATCCCAAAAACCCTTAAGAAATATGATTGGGTATTTTTTACTGAATTATTTGACTAATTGGTTGAATTATGTCCGCCATTTTGGGTCCGCCATTTTGAAAATCGTAATTCTGATAACAGATTCGTATTCAGCGACCCCGAAAACCTCCGAGAAGAGAATTGGAGATCATTTTGGACACTTTCCGAATTTTGGCCAGCTTTTTGGGATTCTGCCCCACTGTGAGCCGTCGAAAAACGTTGTTTCGCCAAAAACGCGTTTAAAGTTTTTGTGGGTTACATAAATAGATAAACAAATTTATTAAATGTTTTTCGAAAGTGTATTTATTAAGTGTAACAACATTTATATCAATATCTATAACATAAACCTATCTGAAAATTCATGAACATAGCCTTTTTTAGCGTCTAAAGTGAGAAGATCCCTTAAAACATCACTTTCGAGTACAGGGAAAACTCATGCAAGATTTCCGCTCCCTAACTCTAGTCCAAGTGGCAGCGCCGGACAATTTCGTCCCGTTCGAATTGCGCAACAAATTTCCTCGTGAATTACGTTCGAATTACGCAAGAAATTTCCCGTGAATTACGGTCGAATTGCGCAAGACATTTCCTCGTGACGTTCAAATTCGAGTAATTCAACAACTCATTTATAATTCGGAGATCCAGTTAAAGATTTTCATAGGTGACTTTTTATTTAAAAAACTTTCCCCGATAATATTGATTTCATTTTTTCTACTTTCATGGCGGCTATTAGCAATGCATGCATTGCGAAAATAAAGAAGTCTTCTTTGGATATCGGCAATTGCTCAAAAACAATCATGTGTAGATTTTTTTAAATCACTTTTAATTTGTCAGGTTTAAGCATTTTTAAACAGACCTATAAAACATCAATTCATGAATTATTCTATTCAATGTATATAGAGATATATCGATTTTAAAAAGTCTCTTCGCATTTGTAAGCCTTAAGAATTGAAACTGATCTGTAAAATATTAATTCATGAATTATTCCCCGTAACGTTCAAACTCGAGTAATTCAACAACTCATTTATACTTCTCAGACCCAATTAAAGATTTTCATACGCGACTGTTAGTTACAGAAACCTTTTTCAATTATATTGATTTCATTTTTTCTACCCTCATTACAGCTATTATACATGCATGCAGAGCAAAAATAAAATGTCTTTTATTAAATAGCTACAGTTGCTCGCAAACAGTGATATGTATATTTGAAAGAAATCGCTCTGAATTAGTAATGTTTGAAAACTTTTAAACAAATTTGCCAAATATTAATTCATGAATCATTCTAGTTTGAGATAAAGGGCGAATTTTCCGTACGAATCAAAAAGTCATATGATCCAATGCCACATTTACAATTAGACGTGAATCAGACAGCCCAAATTTGGCATGATTTTGCTCCGTACATCAGGTATTCTTTTCATGAACTCGAATATTTAAAAATTAACTGATTTTCATTAATAACGGAGTAAAAATACATCAATTATTGTCTCTTTGAACATTATGAACGAGTTACTACCTAATTTTGGGAAACTTTCCAAAAATCATACCTACCATGATAATTCAAAATCCTTAGACTTTGGACTAAAGTAACCTAGGTTAGATATGTTCTTAACGAGGTGACTCATTACCCCCTTATGGCTTTGCATCGTTCTTCTTAAGAACCTGTATACATATAGGGAATTTCAGTTCAACTCAGACAGCTATCACAGTTTGGAGTGCAGAAGACTACTTTTTCGGTCTTGTGATTTTTAAAAAACTTAAAAAATATACTTTCAGATGAAATTTTATTAAGTTGTGATGTACAGTGGAGCGAAAAAGTTTTTTTCTGAATTCCAAACTGCCGAATAATCATTCCCAAAATCGAAATTTCACAAAAAAATAGTAAATATCGTAAGCACTAATTGGGCTTTGGTGACAAATGCACAAAACAGGTCTAAAAAGTATCAACTTTTTTTTAGGATTTCAACATGGTCCGATTTGACTTTCGTTTTTTCGCAGTCGCAGAAGAGCAAGGCATAGGGGGAAAAAAGTTGAAAAAAATCAGATGATTTTTCTGACACCAGGAGTGAAGTTTTCCACTATGAAAATGTATAATCGACGATGGCGTGGGAAATAGCTGTCTGATTGCGAGTTGAGCCGGAACACCCTATATATACGTATATCCATGTACTTATGTACGTATGTATTTGAAAACATACCCCCACCCCCATGTATATTCCAGCTGCGAATCGCGAGTTCGTCGAGCGAGACACCAAAGAGGCGAGAGCCAAAGTGTCAGTCGAAAGCTGCGGCGTCACCTGTTGCTAGCAATTAAACAAGGTGGTCCTGCTCACCCACACAGCCGCGTAGCCCTCCTCCTCACCGCGGGGGGCCATAAAGCATCACCGATACCACTGTAAGCCAGAGCTTGCATCGTGACTGCACGCACAGAATCGTATTGGGTGGCGTCGCTTATACTTCCAGCTTACGTCTCCATACGGCCCCGAATTGTGCTCGCTCGTGGAAACTCGGCTAAAATCATCCATCACCAATGGCAAATTCGAGCACCGACTACCCAGAGATGCTTGTCTATCGCTGTGAATGCTTTGCACTAAGCGAGTGTGCGTATTCAGTCGCAAAGCCTTTGCGTTAATGATAACTCGATACCAAAGGGCACAGGGCTACATAAATGTTGCATCCACGAGTTCGTTGTACGACCATCACAATCGCCATGAATCTGTCGTAATCCGGGGATCGGTTTATAATTAGATCTAGTCTGCCCGAGGTTAACAATATATTTCTGTAAACGTCTACAGACTCTCGAATGCCCGATCGACCTCGTGCCATTTACGTCGCGGTACTGAAATTCAAAAGCTGCAGTGGATTTCCATTTCTTACCGTGCATTTTACAAGCTTATCAGATGGTTGAGTGGTTATTAGGGTGGTTAAAAAAAAGATTTTTTTCTCACCGGAAAACTTAAGTATATTCAGAAAAAGAAAGTTTTGCAAAATTTGAGGGTTCTAAACAATTTTTTAGTTAGTGCTCAAATGCCTTTCATATTTTTTTTTTCATGATTATCGGAGTATTGATTTTTTGTTATCTCGATGCAGGAAATGTTAGTGCGCGATCCAATGTAAGTCTTGATTCAATTTTTTCTGTGACAATACACCATTTTTATTTAAATATTTTTTTTTACCATAAACAATTTGTATTTGTAGATTAAGAATCAATATATGTAATTCGGTTGAGAAGATTGTATCAACCACTTGACGAACAAGAACACGGTGTTTACATCACTGAACGTCCAACAAGTATGCGTGTTTTTTTGGAGTAACATGTTGTTTTGGAGTAAGAAAACAACGTCATACGGATTCGAGAGTTACAAACCACGGCGCTGTTGACGCTACTGCTCCTTTATTTCTCTGACTGTCCGTGAGTCCTTTTCGCGATTGATTTGACTGTTTCCAGTAGTTGCTGTATTGAGGTACGTCACAGTACACGTAAAAATAAAAATGTAAAAAATGATCGCGGGTTTGGACGATAGTGAAAGTGCCGAAATTTATCTGATTGGGTCGGAAATCGAAGAATTTGTGGAGCGAAAATTACCACGAATAGAGAAGCATTAAGTCTATTCTTTCACCATCATAATACTCTTAAATTTTCTGTTCGAGAGCGTACACGAAGCGTTATCGACAAAATAACTAATATTTGTAGCGAAACCGGAATAGGAATTTCTCAACCTTGCATCAATTTCAAAAGGTTACAAAAATTACGATTGGAGTGGGCATCATTGAAAAAATATCATTTACGGAAAAATCAAACTCAAACGCTCAACGAAAATTTCTTTCAACATAAGTTGGGTAAATCATGTGAATTATATTATTATAATGTCTATTGTCGGGGAAAAAATTGACGAAAAATCGGAAGAAAAAAATTAAACGTCGTTTGAGCACTACCTAAAAAAATGTTTAGACCTCTCAAATTTTGTATGGATTACTTTTTCATAACGTAGTAACATTTTCCGATGAACACCGCGAAAAAAAAATTAATTTTTTTTGACCCACCCTAGTGGTTATGTCTAATTGTGAGTGTCGAAAGTTACTTTTTTACAAGCTTTTTTTCAACTTGCTTCGTTCGTATGTCTGTCTTTAAGGTTCACAATTTGTAATCCATTTTTCAAACACTTGCTGGCATCCGAATGAGCTGAAATTTGGCATACCTATGTAACTTCGGTGACAATGCAATAATGTGGTACCGTGGAGCTGGCCTGATGATGGAAGTGGGAGGTGGGTAATGCAACTCCTTAATAGCATATACTAGGACAGTCGAGTTTGTGCTCATTTGTTTTGTTATTATGAGCACAATTCATTATACGTGGTGACGAGAGTCTGATGATGGAGGTGGCAGGTGGACAGGAGGTGGCAGGTGGGACTCCATAATGACATATGTTAGGACAGTCGAGTTTGTGCTCATTTGTTTTGTTATCATGAACACTTTTGATTACACATGATAACGAGAGTCTGATAATAGTGGTGGGAGGTGGGAACTGAAATTTCCTAATGGCAAATGGTAGGACAATCGAGTTTGGGCTCATTAACTTTGTTGACTTGAGCACTATTTATAATTACACTATTATAAAGTTTCTCGCGAAATCTTCATGGCCTAAGGCATGGTTTTTTACTACGCCGATTTCTGAATGGCGTGGGGGTCTGGCATGGCGAATAAATTAACAAATTCTAATACTAAGAAGTATAAAATAAAATAACCGTAAAAAATCTTTTTGAAAACAAGCTTTTTTTAAATAAACTATTGAGCTAAAAAGTTAAAAGTAATATTTAGTGTATGAAGTTAAATAGTAGAGCTACACAAGAACCCTATCCTTGGTCACTGGTCAAAGGCGCCGGCAGTACATACTTAATAAAACTTACATAAACATAGAACGTTAAAAAAATTAAATATTTTTTAAAAAGCTTACGGCGTGAAACGTCTTTATTCTTGAAATGAAGCCTCAAGCATTGAAGAAAATATTTAAAAATTTAAAAGTTCTATGTTTATGTAAGTTTTATTAAGTATGTACTGCCTTCGCTATTGATTAGTGATTATAGTATACAGTTGAGCTTTACTATTTAATTTAATACACTAAACATTATTTTTTTTTATTCAATAGTTTATGAATAAAAGCTTGTTTTTAGAAAGATTTTTTTTCAAAATCAATATATTTTGACGGTATATAATCTGATAAATATTCCCTGAAGATTTCAATATTATCGAATCAAAATTGACAGATTTGTAGGCTGTGATGTTGACGCCCGTCGGAATCCTCAGAGCCTCGTTCGAAACTTTAAAACCCTTTTATTTTCTTGAAAAGACGTTTTCAAAGTCGGTGAGAATAATATGTCGAAAACTACTGCATCGATCTTTCTGAAATTTACAGGGCTTTTTCTTTATGTAAAAATATAGTATTTTATCGAAGGATTTGTTTTTTCGATGTATAGCCTCGATTCGATGAACGAAAAATGCCATTTTTTTTCGCAAAAATTAAAACGCTTACTTTGAACACGCGCCATTTTTTTAGAGTCGATATTTCGGAAATTCTTTCGATTAATCATGTCCTAACATACTTCGATAACCTAACATACTAACGACATCTGTTTGATTTTTTTCATATTAGATAACGTGGTTCGGAAGGGCATTGCTCCCCGCAAAAGACGTTTTCGAGGGGTGCTTCCCGGACATCGGCAGTAAATCGATTACAATTAAATATTTTTACACAAAAAAGTTACACAGTGTTCTTCAGATGATACTTTTTCGAATACCCAATTTTTGTAGAAATTTACCATCACGGTTTTCTATAAAAAGATCCCAAAAATTAGCTATTTTCGACTGTTACAACTAGGCATAGCCCGTCGATGAAGTACGGAGTCGATTTCGGTTATCGTAGTCGTAATCCGGTTGCTGTTCAATGATCAGTGATGGAGTATTTATTTGGGTATCCGGCAGACCAGACTGTTCATCACATATTGATAACGTTATTTCGGTTTGGTCATAGATATTTTCGAGGTACAGTCGAACCTCGATAAAACGAATCTCTAGGGAAGCTTGTGATGTCGAATTTTCGTTATATTGAGGTTTCATAACTGCGAGATCATGTTCCTCCAAATTTTTTTTTAAAACATATATTACTATTATAATAGAGGGATATTTTTTTGAGAAAGAAAGCTTTAAATTAGACCGATTTTTACAAGCAATTAGCGATTAGAGCATAATGTATATTAGGCAAAACTAGGCAACTACTCAATAGTCAACTTGCCCCTTCTGCCCTAATGATCTCACTGGAAGAGCTTTGGAATTGAAAAAGGCGACGTGAGTCAAACCCAAACTGAACTCACAATCAGATCTCTTCAAAGTTACAGAAATGCACTAGACCTGGACGTTGCTTTGCTTTGGCTAAAATATTCCTATGTTTAAGGGGTCTTCTCACTTTAGACGCCAAAAAGGCTATTTTCATGATGTTTTTTATTTCTTTATATTATAGATATTGCTATCAAAGTTGTTACACTTAATAAATACATTTTAAAAAAAACATTGATTTAAGTCACTATTCATAGACGTAAATGGTAGTTAAAAAATGTCCTAAAAGATTGTAGGTCTGCACTGTTGATGAAATCTCGGAGATTGATCATCCGAAACAAAAAAATCAAACGGTTTTACATTCAGTATGTTAATAGCTATAGCGCATATCATACGATTTTTGATATATGCAAAAATAGCAAAATGGCGGACATTTTTTGGAAAAAACAAAAAAATGTGTTTTTTTCCACCGTTTTTGGCAAAAAATTGTAAATATGAAAATTTAAAAAATCCTGATATGCGATATAGCTATAGTTGTAAAGAATGTGTGGTTAAAATTTCATGAGGATGGGTTCAGTAGTTTCGAAGATTTTTTCAACAAGCCGTCAAAAAACGTTGTTTCGAGAAAAACGCTCTTGAAGTTTGTTTTGGTTGCATTAATACATGCGAAAAATGTTTGATGTATTTCGAAAGTGCATTCATTAAGTGTAACAACTTTTATATCAATATCTATAATAAAAACCTATCAAAAAATTCACGAAAATATCCTTTTTTAGCATCCAAAGAGAAAGATCCCTTAATTCTTTTTATTACGTACTTGCTTACCGCAAAATGAAACAAAAAAGTTGCAATTTTCACAAACGGTCATATAATCCCTTCAGAAATGGCCCTATCAATTATCTTCATGATTGCAGTGGCCAAAAAATGCGTTTTTGATTAATTGATTCACCCGTTGATTGACCCGCGATAAATCTTGTTCACTCGTAATTGCTGTCATTGGGAAAATTGTCCATGTCGCTGCGAGACGAAATTACAACAGTCGAGTTTGGCACATTTTGAGGTTGAACATTCACTGGAGGAAGTGGGAAAAAGCGTTTCCTGCCGGGGCTCGAGGCTGACCGAAAGCTGGGCGATGCGTTTCAAATGCGGGTGAGCGAAACGTTTTACTGATTGTTTTCGTTGCTGCTGCAATAAGCACACACACACGTGGATACCCACACACGCGCGGTCGCCTTATGAAAACAATGAATATTTAAGGGTCCTCGGAGAAGACATAATATTTCCGCGGCATCTGCGAATACACCAATATATTTATACGTTTATGCACACGTATAGCGCCATAGCTCGGGCACGCCGCGGGTCGTCCGCCGAAAAGTGAGAGCCCGGAGTCGCTACTTGGCAATCGACCAAAGAGCAACTGAGCGGACGCTGTCCCCGTGCGGTTGTCTCAATTATTTCTGTTACGGTCCACTCACTCCCGTGGCTCTTGGCTTTCTTGCTATTCTCTGAAAATCGTATGAGATACGAAAAGGCAGGCTGAGAGAGAGAGCGAGAGGGGGGGGGGGGGAGAAAGAGCTGACAGACACAGAGGAAATATTAAATTTTCGCGAAAATGAAATCCGAGACCGTTGGATGCGGAAGTTGTCGTCAGTTCTAAAATACCAAGCTGACAGCCGTACTTAAATTATAAGCGTACAAAATAAACAAGCTAGAAAATTAAAAAATAGAGTAGAAAAAATAGAAAAATGTTTGATGGTAGTGGGAATTTTTTTTGTGGCAATTTCATAATAAACTACTGGGTGTTTCGAAGTTTCGTTTTAGCATCGAACTCCTTTGTAAAATGTGAGTTCCGTTGGCGTTAAATTATGTGGGGGAAAAAAGGATATCAAAAATAAAAACACGGAGTGGAGGAAATAGAAATATAAATGTATCAAGGTATTCGGTTCGCGGAGGGCCGTATTTTGTGGAGGCATAAGGAGGGCCCTTTTTAATTATTGGTAAATTACCGTAGCGTTTGAGGGGGGAAATCCCATTGAACGCCCGAAAATAAGTTATGTTTCATGGTTTTTTGAAACGGTGATATAATAATTGCGTCATGTAAAAATTTTGACATTATTTTATTACAACTTTTAAGTGTTACATTTTTTTTCCTTTTCAAACAAAACAAAATGGCGGCGTTATAAGGTATTCCTTTAGGCGTCTTATGAAAAACTGCTCATGTTATAGCTCAAAAAGTTATGGATCGATCTGGCTGAAATTTTAGGTTTCTCACTATAAAATTATTGAAAGGATATGCCTATAAAAATATATAAAGGGTGGAATTAGAAATTAAGTAGGCTTTGGTGTCAAATTTTCAAATTTTTTACCATTTTATCGACAATTTTTACCCCAAAAAAGTAATTTATTTACGCGATAACCTTAAAACCTTAGGTATATCCTTCCAATAATGTTATAGTGAGAAACGTCCCAAAGTTCCAGCCAGATCGAACAATAACTTGTTGAGCCATAACATAATCAGTTTTTCAAAATGCGCCTAAAGGATTACATTACAACGCCGCCGATTTGTTTTGTTTAAAAAACGAAAGAAAAAAATTATAATTATCACTTGAAGGTTGTGATAAGATAATGTCAAAATTAAAAAATGATGCGATTATTTTATCACCTTTAAAAAATGCATGAAAAATGAATCATTTTTGCGCTAAAGGGATTTCCCCCCTCAATCAACTGGAATAAAAAAATTCGCGCAAATTTGGTAGATTTAAACATTTTATTTTATGAATATATAAATAATTGGCGTTAAATGATGTGTGTAAAAAAAGACATAGAAAATAAAAAATAAAATTATGGAGTGGAGGAAATAGAAACATAAAGGTGTCAAGGTATTCCTTTCGCGGAGGACCGTATTTCATGGGGGCATAAGGAGGGCCCTTCTGGATCATTGGTAAATCACAGTGGCGCTTAATAAAATTAAGTCACAATAAATTATTATACTCACTGATAAACTGATTAAAAACGATAAACGAGTTAGGCATTTTCACATTTTCTTTGAAAAGTCGCGTCTACCTTAGTTCTTCTGCTGGTCGCATTTTTCTAAGTTTTATCATTAATATTTTCTTTAAACATTCGGAGACCCCCTGTTTTTATTGTCGTTACGTAAACTTTAGCACTTTTTACACATGTCAGGATTTTACATCAGGCAACTAGAGTTATTTAGTGTATAAATTAATAGATAGAAATGTGACCAGTGTGACATGTCCATAAAGTGCCGTATAAATCAGACGATTTTTAGTGTCGTAATTTTTTGTTACAAGTTCGGTAACTTGGCTGAAATTTTACGAGTATACCAGGATGTATTTTTACTTCATTGTAGACAAAAATCTGTGAATTGTTAAATACTCGAGTTCGTAAAAGGAATACCTCAAGTTCTTCGATCAGAAAGAAACATATCGTCACGAAAGATTATAATTCAACTATTGCAAAACCAATTTTTCGATATTTCATTTTTAAACAGAAGTCGTTCGCAAAATTTGCTTTCCTGAATACGATCCTGACGTATGTACTCGAACGACGGGTGAAAAAAATCTAAAGGGAAAACAAAAAAATTGAGTAGAGAAAATAAAGAAAATCAATTCTCTGAATGTCTCTATCCAAAAAAGGAAAGTATTCTTCTTGGAAATTTTTTAACCAACTGCTGAAGAACGATTTTTTTCGGTTCGATTTTTAAATAAAACATAAAGTACGAGTTCCAAAATATGTGTTTGTAAGTTGCACTCAAATAACGTGAAGGCAAAATAGAAAACAAAAAAAAATTGTTAAAAAAATATAAAAATACATCATTGGCATTCTTCGAACGAAAAAAATATATATATTCTCTGTGGAAATTTCTTAAGGCCTTAGGCCACAGTACCGGTATAACATCATGTGCGATTTTAACAATTTTTTTTCGTGTGAAAAAGTGATTCACTCATAAAATTAATTACACATCTATTTAGTATGAATATCGAGCTGTTAGAAAATATATATGTTTTTTTTTCTATATACTAAATGGCCGACTACTAATATTTTTTTGTTATCTTTTTTAGGCGCTACGCGGCGTGACATTTAGCATCCACAATTTTTGACCTAGAACAAAAAACAAAAATTCTCGTCAATCTACATTAGAATACCTAGAGAATTACGGAATTTAAAAAATATTGCTTTATTCAAAAGTTGTAGGTATTTGAACTAGAGAAATCAATTTTCAGTGAAAAATTTCGTTATGACTGCTCATAAACTGCTCATAAAATGAAGTTTTCCACTAATCGGAAATTCCGTACGTACTTTTTTGCGAAATCCAATTAGGTACATATCTTTTAAATTTGAAGTAAATCGAGTGTTTCGAGTAGTCGGCCATTTTGTACATCGAAAAAAAAATGTCTAACAGCTTGATATTCATACTAAAAAGATGTGTAATTAATTTTATGAGTGAATCACTTTTTCATAAGAAAAAAAAATGTCAAATTCGCACATGATTTTATACCCGTTACTGTGGCCTAAGGCCTTAATCAACTTCGGAATAAGTCGATATTTGTGAGCTCCATTTTAAAATAGAACTCCCATACGTGAGTTGGAAAAATAAAAATGAATCGAGTCTGCAGATGGGAGCTTTCGGTCTCCGCGTGTACGTTCTCGTGCGTGCGCGAATTTTCGCAAATTCAGGGGCTTGTCGACGAAACAGCCGGAGCATGTATCGAGTTTTGTGCGGTGGGAGCGAAAGAAACGAAGTATACACTGCGAAGAAGAACATGCATGATGCAGTTATCGGAGTAGTCGACGCACTAGACACCGGAAGTGTCGATCCGATTTCTACACTTCGATCTCTCGCTCGGATTATACCTCGAGAGGGAGATTTTATTTCGCTGACTCTTGCTCCGCATACGAATTGGCGACGGTATAGCATATATTATACCGTATAGACACGTTTTTGTCGCGCATTCAAGGCTCCCAGTTTTTTTGTTGTTGTCTCCGTTCATTTTTTTTTACGGCCAGAGATGTTCGAAATTCCTTGGGACTGGATGTGCATTGTGTAATCCGTTTCCGGCGCCGATACACAGTGGCCAGAATAAATGTATCGTGGACTTTCTAACGAAGGATCCTTTCGGACGTAGATCAAGTGAAAGAAAATTTCGTTTTTTTGTTCGGTGAATTATAAATCCTGTTTTCTCCTTCGTGGGTGAAAATTCAGCGTGGTTCACAAGTTCAATGATGCATTCACGGATCGGGATCTCGTGATTACCATGTACAGGATTTCCTACCCGTAGGAATATACTTTTGAACTGCTTTGTATAAATTAAAAATTTCCACAATTTTCAACCGCCTTTTATAAACGAAAAATTCCTATCGTTTTTAACTGCTTTTTATTAATTTAAAATGTTTGTAATTTTTAAATTTATTTTTGTAAATTTCTAATTGCTATCATTTTCAGCTGCCTTTTATGAATACATTTTTAAAATAAATTTTAACCGCTTTTTATAAATTACAACGTTCTGTAATTCTCAACTGCCTTATATGAATTGAAACTTTCTGTAATCTTTAACTGCCCTTCATAAATAAAAACATGCTATTATTTTCATCTGCCTTTTACGAGTCAAATATTTCTATAAATTCCGAATAACTTCTATAAATTAGAAGTTTCTATTATTTTTAACTGCTTTTTTCAAGTAAAAAGTTTCTAAAATTGCCATTTTTTATAAGTTAAACATTTCTATAATTTTTAACTGCTTTTTATATATTAAAAAGTTCTATTATTTTCAACTACCTTGTATGAATGAAAAATTTCTATACTTCTCAGCTGCCTTTTATGAATACATTTCTATAATTTTTACCATCTTTTAATAAATAAAAAAGTTCCAAAATTCTGACCTGCCTCTCATTAATCAAAAAATTCTATAATTTTCAATTGCCTTTTATGAAAAAAAGATTCTCCAATTTTTGACGGCTTTTCATAAATAAAAAAGTTCTATGATTCTCAACTGCCTCTTATGAATTAAAACTTTCTATAATCTTCACCTGCCTTTTATGAATAGAAAGATTTCTACAATTTTTTAACTGCTCTTTATAAATTAAAAAGTTCGATAATTTTCAACTGCCTTTCATAAATAAACAACTCCTGTAACTTTTTCAACTGTATGAAAATAAAATGTAATTAAACAAAAATTTACTATACCTTCGTATGCACTTGTGGTTTTCTAACATGATATTCTTTTTACCCCACACTTGTCGACAGTATTTTTTTCTAATTGTAACTCGCCACTCCTCAACAATGTATATTCACGTCTTGAATTTATATACAGATGCGTATTTTAGCAAGAAGAAATATATTTGCCCTTCTTTTGAATCGTTTAATTGATAAAATATAAAAACAATTGGACCTACTATAAAAATGTATTCTTCATTAGCACTATTTGGAAAATGTGAGTCTGGTCACGAGACGTAATTATAATCGCCGAGTCTGCCACATTTTGAGGTTGATCCGTTCATCGATAGTGCAATTTGTATCTATCCGCAATTCCTGTATATCGTCTCGTTCTCCGTTCCATGGCATTTTCAATTTGACTGTCTGTCGGATGAAACCGTACACGTGCTCGGGACAAACAGTGGTATCGAAAATCTTTTTTTTTTTATCGACTTACAAGCGGAAATAACGGTAGGCCGGGCGAGTTCACCCGACGTTCCGACATGCTGAAAAAGTGAGTGGAAAAATAAATAATTTCGTTCGTTCATCGATACGGGAGAGCCGATTGTCCAGGTTTCTCCGATCGTTCGACGATCGTCGAGTCACGAGAGTGTACGCTGTGTACAGTGTACTTCGCAGATTTGGATTACACGAGACGTTTGACTGTAGCCCGTTGGGGCTTACTCGCGTGTGCACGATATTCGTTCAGCCCCGTTGGACTTTGATGTCGTGCAGATTGGGAAATTACATCGAGACCGTTTCCGCTCACGTACCAAAATCAAAGATGCAATTAATTTCGTCCATCCGCGATGAGTATTTGCGGAACGATCGAACTCTGTTAATTCGAAATAAGAACATTTTCTATTCCGTTACCATTCCCAGGGCAAATGGAATGGGCACATTGGAATGACAGCACGTCCGAAAGACGCTCAAGGATCTCTCGTGTACTCCAATATTTTCTTTTCCATTTCCATCGCACGTTGAATTTTTACTCGCCCTTCACTGTACACTGTCAAAATGATTATTGTGATAATTATCGTCGTTTTTCGATACTTTAATAGCGAGGTTAATTTTGATCGACGGAGCAGGAACGAGGACGACGGAAGTGTAAGAAAGAACGTCATCGGAAAATGTGCACCAGACCCTGTGCAATAAACAATATCGGCAATCGAGTTTGTGAAGATGAAGCGCGTTTGTCGCGAGGTATTCTCCGGGAATTGCATTAAATTAATAACGACATCCGCGACAAAAAAGTATTTCGGTTTGTCACTTTCAGTATTGCAATATTTCCTGGCTGTGCGCGGTGTTCGCGAAATTAAAGGGTCTTCTCACTTTAGACGCTAAAAAAGGCAATTTTCATGATTTTTTAGATAGGTTTATTTTATAGATATTGATATAAAAGTTGTTGCACTTAATAAAGACACTTTCGAAATACATTTAAAAAAATGTATGTATTTATGTAACCCAAACAAACTTTAAACTATTTTTCTGCCAAAAACGGTGAAAGAAACACGTTTTATTTTGTTTTTTTCGACAAATGTCCGCCGTTTTGTTATTTTTGCATAGATAAAAAATCGTCTGGTATGCGCTATAGCCATCAATATACTGAAACTAAAACCGTTTGATTTTTTTGTTTCGGATGACCCATCGAGATTTCATCAACAGCGCAAACCTACAATTTTTTGGGACATTCTTTTAACTACCATTTTCATCTATGAATAGTGACTTGAATAAATAATGTTTTATAAAATGTATTTCGAAAGTGTATTTATTGAGTATAACAACTTTCATATCAATATCTATAATATAAACCTACAAAAAAAAATCATGAAAATAGCCTTTCGTTGTAGCGTCTAAAGTAAGAAGACACCTTAAGAGGCTACAGCTACTTAGAGCCCCGAAAATATTTGCCAAAATCCAATTTTTTTTCTGGGAAACGGTTGATTAAAGTGGAACGTATGTTTTTTTTTAACACAAAGGTACATATATTGAGAGCCTTTAAAAAAAGTCACTAAAAAATACAGAAAAAACAATAAAAACACGGCCGTCGGCAGATGATGAAATTTTTTTCACGACCTTTGGCGGTGGACACTCTCCAGCTTAAACGGTTCATCCGAAATCTAAAAACCAAAGGGGTTATTCAAGTTAACAATAATTACGAGTCGATGACGATCGTCGATTTTTTTTATCATTTTTTTCCAACAACGTGTCGACGAAATGAAACTCGAGCATGGAAAATCTATGAAAAAAAGCCGTCATTTTTACGTAACTATTAATAAATGATGATCGATTTTGAAAAAGTGAGATCGTCAACGACCTTTAAATGTTTCCCCTCATAAATCGTGTAAATTTGAAAATAATCCATCAAGTGGTTCTCAAAATATCATGTCCACCGACTTTGAAAACTGTGTTCCGAGGAAAACGCGTTTAAAGTTTGAAAGTATGGTGCTGCTATCACTCGCCCGGCCGGCTGTTAGAAGCTGTTGCTCATCCAATTTTAGAAATATCCCAATGAAATTTTCAGGGAATATAGCTCAAAGGCGATACTAACGAATAATTTTTTTTTTGGATAATGCAATTTTTTGACCCACCTAGGCTCGTAAACGGGTCACACCTGGCTCGGAGTCGGAAAAATTTAGATTATTGTGAATTTTTTCTTTCGGAAAAATATGTGGTTTTCAATGTATTTATTTTTACATTCAAGAGTATGGTTATACGTATTTGTTACAATTTTTGTATTGAAAAATATTTATAAATGTGCTAGATACAATGGTTTGTGTGGACCGCTGTAGGAAAAACATCCTTCGCGGTGACTCGAAAAAAATCATCCGAAATAAAAAAAAAATCAAACGCGTTGAGTTTTTGCACGAAATTATCTAGTGCTTGGACGAAGAATTTTATAAAATATAAATTTTTGAATAAATGGCTGCAGTCCAAAGTGAAAGTATCGTTCTTGGGTGAAAAAATCGATCTACTTTCGTTGATCAAAAAATACTATGGATCCCAAAAAAGATCCCCCCATCAACCGGTGCTTTTTGATATGTAAAAGCAGCTTGTAATATTTGGAGTTGACGGTTGCAGTGATTTTTTGAGACATGGTGGTTACCGATCTTGAAAAAGGAATGTTGAGAAAAACGCCTTTAAAGTTCGGCGGTTCGCGGAACCCACCTATAACTCCCTCAATTTCGAACGGATCGACTTGAAGTTTTCAGAGAATGTTTTTGAACTTTTTTATTTTCAGAATCCGTCGAAAGCCCAAAACTGATATTTGAACACAAAATCAACTTGGCGCAAGCCCTTAAGGGACTCTTAATCGGAAAATGACAGATCCTCATTGCCCCTCTACTTTTACCTACGTACGGCTCTCCTATACCGCTGCGGACGTACAAATAAAGGGTGTCGAAAAATGACCTGACATTTTTATTTATTAGTAAAAATTACATTTATTAAAAACTATTATTAAAAAAACTATTTATTAAAAAAACCCAAACAAACTTATTATTTATTTGAAAAGCACGAATATTTTAACCCTTTGAGTGCACACTGGGTCGTTTTGACCGTACGTATTGAGTATTTTTCAACGTATTTTTCAACGTATGTCCACTTTGAACGAATGTTTTGGCATTTAATTTTCGTTTAGGTCAAAAAAGTAAATTTAGGGCCATAAAATTTGGATAATTTACTAAAAAAAACGTCTCTACAAAAAAAAAAAACAAAAAAATGCATATTTACCGGAATACAGCGATTTGAAAAACGCCTTGGGTCAGATTGACCCAAGATGCACTTGTAGGTTGGCGGCGAAGGTGTGCACTCGAAGGGTTAATTTTATTATAAGGTACGAACATGGAGGTTATGTGTGGATCACAATATCAGATAAATGGCATAAACAGCATGGACTTGGAAGACATATTCTTTCAACAAGATGGCGCAACCTGTCTGGCAACCTGAATTGGCCACCAAGATCGTGCAATTTGATGCAGTTGGATTTCTTTCTATGGGGTTTTCTGAAGAGACAAGTGTATGCCAATGATCCACAGACAATTCCGGAGCCCGAGGAAGCAATTGGACGCACCATTAAGGTGGGCGCCTGAATTAGAAGGTCCGAAAAATCTTTTTTTTTTATTGCTCGAATCGATAGATAAACTATCCAAGAATATATTTACAAAGTTAAAGAGGCCAATTGTAAATATTTTCGAAGATACAAGGTCAAAAGCAGAGAAGCGATTGATATTTGATATTGATATTTCCTCCTATTGAAAACTTTGAAGCGCATTTTCTCCAGTTTTCATTTTCGCGATGCTTTAAATGGGTGGGCGTGATAGCAAAAAAGCTAAATGACCTATTGAATCAAACCAAAGTCTATTTTCTGCAGTATGAAAATCTCTTCAAAGTGAATTAAGGGGCCAGTCCACTTTGGAGTCACGAAAAAAAGGTTATTTTCGCGATATTTTTTTGAGGATTCTATAAAAGATATGAATGTAAAAGTTGTTGGGCTTGATAAATAGTCTTGAAATACATTTTAAAAAATTAATTCATTTTATATTCATTTTTAAGAACAAAAACTATAGTTTAACGTAACGCCTCAAAAATAGGTGGGCTAGGTAGCTCCACCACAACTCGGCAACGGCTTGTCTGAAACAAAAAAATCAAATTCCATTGATTCAGTATGACACCAGCTACAAACTGACCCTCGGATATAAAGTTTCATCAAAAATAAAAAAAAATGGCAGATGAAAAACGAAAAAAGTATTAAAAACGCGTTTTTTCGCCGTTTTTCGCAACACAAAAAAGAGTAAAAATCAAAATTTTCAAACCATCGAGAGTCATCTTGTTGCGAATCATGTTTACAATATGTGGTTCAAAATTCAAGAGAATCGGTTTATTAGTTTTAGAGATACGATGGAGCTAGATTTTGAAAACGTTGTTTCGAAAAAAACGCGGTTAAAGTTTATACTATGAAAAACTCGTACCTAAACTCAATCGGCAATTCCTGCACCGTACAAAACCCCTTCTCATTGCTCATCATCGTCGATTTCTTCAAGTCTTGCTTGCTTTCGATTTTTTTAAATTTTCAAAGTAGGCTGGCCCCTTAAAAGAGTCGTTGAAAAAGTCTTTTTAATGAATTTTTATAGCACGTTAACGTGTTTTTTTAATACATTTTTTTCAAACCTGAGAAACGTTACAATTTCACGATTTTTTCAGCTTTTTCTTAATTCACCCAGAAGAAAAATAGCTGACAATTGAAAATATTATTGGTTTATTTGTTTCAGTCAAGAATCACGAGCTGCATCTTTCCCGCCGATTGGGGACTGCAGTAGCAAGACGCACATGGAATACGCTGATAAATCTGCAGTCGTTTATTGTTTTATGTTGAATTTTTTGTTATACATTTCAAATGTACATGAAATGATACCTCAATGTTTACTGGGCTCACTTGTTTTTTCCTTTCTAAAAAAATTCCCGAAAAGACGCTTTTTTGGACCTTCTAATTCAGGCTCCCGCCTTCATGAAATTAGTCCGCAATAATGCCAAAATGTTATTGAAAATTACGTCATAAGAGTGAACAACCAGGGTCGAGGCCGCCATTCATTGGATATTGTGTTCCACACATAACCTCCATGTGTGTACCTTATGGTAAAATAAAAATATTCGCACCTTTCCAATAAATAATACGTTTTATTGATAAATTAAAATGTCCGGTCATTTCGAGACACCTTATATATGGGGCTGGCTTTCACGGAACCGAGTATTTTTAAGAGTGCTCTGCTTTCGTAGCTCTCAGAAATACGATATTCTGTGCGAGATATTGCTCTCGTGAGAACGCATCGAAACTTTCACCAGCATCATTCTCTCGTCCAAGTAAAAACAGGAAAACCCGCGCCCGTATCGACGGAGCTTTCCGCAGTTTCCCCCTGCCCTCGTGTAACTGACAAGAAAAAACAATTAATTTCACCCAATTGGGTTACTCCACGATCGTCGAGCTGTCGTTTTTTGTAGCGTTGCTTCCGCTACTCGAGGCACTGTACTGTGATACTGTTAACGCAAAAAAGCTTCGTACTTCACGTGAAATAGCCCGTACGCGTATGGTATACGAAGCTCGAATTCTTCGCATCGATAGTCAATTTCTCAATAGCCAGAAATCCACGGTCTGGAAAACAATTTTCCACGTTTTCAAGTGATTATACGCCATATTGCTGTGGCCCATACCTTGGAGCGACAGGGAGGAGAGAGAGAGAGAGAGAGAGAGAGAGAGAGAGAGAGAGAGAGAGAGAGAGAGAGAGAGAGAGGAACAGAGAGGGTTGAGGGAGACAGCACCGGACGGCAACTAAAGTAAACTCATGGCGGCATATAATCGTGGTTAGTGGTTCTGGTGTGGTCTCTGGAGAAATATTATTTTCAATCGATCTTCGAGAGGGTACACTTGGACGCGGGCAAAAAGGAAGGAGTGGAACGCGAAGAGAGAAAGAAAAGTATCTATTGTTTCAAGCGACCCTGAAGGTTCCTGTAGAAAAGAATTGCAAGGCTCCTATTTATAGGAGCCTTGCAATTGCAAATGTATAAATATATATATATAGATGTGTAAATATATATATATATATATATATATATATATATAGGTGTGTGTGTGTGTGTGTGTGTGTACATACAAAATATTGTATCGAAGATCAATACGGTAATAAACACTGCAGCAGAAATAATAGATTATGATACAGAATGAACACGAATCCTCGACAATATTCTGTTTTCGTGAGTTATTTAGAACAAGACGGAAATATACTGCCGGACGATAATAATAAGTATATATATATATATATATATGTATATATATATATATATATATATATATATATATATATATATATATATATATATATATATATATATATATATATATATATATATATATATATATATATATATATATATATATATATATATATATATACCTCACCTTGTGTGTATATATGTATTAGGGTGGCCGTTATTTGGGCTTTAGTGAAAAAAACTCGATGCCACCCCGAAAACATAATCAAGGTGTATCAAAAAAAATCTGTGTAAGGTTTGGAGGCGCTCAGAAAGTTTAAACATGCGCCACCGAACGATTAAAATTTTTAATGTAAAACACATGTATTTATCCCGCGCATCAATGATTTTTTTCCGAGTATAATATTAATGAGAAAAATTTGAAACTTGGTACACTTATTATGCATAGTATCATGTACAAAACCAAATAAAAAAAATAAAAAAATTATTCATAATTTTGTTAATGACAAGCTCTGTAGAGATGCCCATATTTCGTTTTTTTAAATATTTGTTTTCAAATAAATTTCAAATAAAATAAAAAATAAATTTCCAGTTCGAAAATGTAATGTCTGCAGGGAAGAAGACATAGAAGAATATATTTGTTTCGTAATACATATTTACGAGCTATCGTTGTTTGCACCGTTACAAGAGCAGTGTTGTGTTCGCTGTAGTGTATGATATACAAAAATGTTTCGGACAAAAGTTTCAGTGTTCGCGTAGACCGTCATACTAGACCACCCTATTTTTTTATCGGTGGAGGAGCTGAAGCTACGTCAAGGTCAACTCCAACTTTTGACATGGATTCTTTGCGTGACTACAATGACCTTGTGTTGTAGGTCGCTCAATTCGTCTTAAAATCGGTAATAATGTCATCGAAAAACAATACATGGTTCCACAAAAAAAGTGGAGTTGACTACCTTGACGTAGCTCCAGCGCTTCCACCGATAAAAAAATTGGGTGGCCAGTATGACGGCCTTCTCGAAAACTGAAACTTTTGTCTGAAACATTTTTGGATATGATCGATAGTTTGAGTGCTATTGCTCTGTAACACTTTACATGCCTCGCCCTGTATATGTGTGTGTGTGTGTGTGTGTGTGTGTGTGTGTGTGTGTGTGTGTGTGTGTGTGTGTGTGTGTGTGTGCATGTGCGTGCGTGTGGAACACTGTTGAAAATTGTGTTTTTTTTTTGTTTTTTTTTTGTTTTCAAATTTGGACGATATTTCATGAGAAAATTTTGGAGGAAAATCGATGAAAAATAGTTTTTTTTTCATTTTAATAGCGTTTGTGCCATTTTCAGGCCCAAAAACGTGTTTCTTTAAATCCTTGACGAACTTTGATCACGATGGGTAGAAAAACACACACACACACACACACACACACACACACACACACACACACACACACACACAAATCCTGGATACATCTGAAATAATTGAAAATGATGTTCTCACTTGAAAACTATGAACTTTATCAAAACATTTTTTCAACAAAAGTTTTTAGTTTTCAGCTGACAAATTTTTTGGCAATAAAAAAAAGTTATGTTTCCGTTTGAAAAAAACATGTCAGCCTTTGTAACGCCGCCATTTTGAATTTTGGCTCCTCAAATAATTTTTTTTCAAATGTCCCCCTTCAATCCCTAGAAGTTTTGTTCCACACAATATTTCGTCCGAGCAATATTTTTCGAGAAAATTCAGGTGTAAGATTAAAATGGGACACCCTGTATATATACTATATATATTTATATATTGATACGCAATCGGTCTTTCCATAAACACACACCACAGACGATGTACAACTCTGTACGGTCCGATGTACTCATTAATTTTCCCGATACCACATCCGGAAGTCCAATTACGGAGCTCTCCACTTGATCAAGAAAATATCGCGGCTGAATGATTCAGGCGGCATTTTGAGATCCAATCGTTTTCGAGCACAGTGTTTTCATGGTGCCGTTTCTACCTGAAAGGGCTCAAAAGGGGTACCGTAAAAGCAAGAAGGTGAAATTTGAGAAAATCGATCGAATTGGAGGTCATAATTTAAGGTTCTGGCTCGGTTAATTTTTTTCATCGTCTCAAAGAAGCTGGTTGTTCGTACCAATCAATATGGCGATTACGAACATTTACTGACAAAGTGAACGACATGGACAGAGCAAGCGGATATAGGAGTGTTTTCCTTCACTAATGACAACAATACAGACAGGAGATTTCCCTATGAACGAGTCGATGGAAATGACCAAGTTCCGATCGCAAGGAAAATCGAGGAATTAAAAAAAATCACTTAAAATGACACCACTGTGATGAACCAAAAAGTATAGTTTTTCCTGATTTTTTTCGTCTACTGGATTATTTATTTGGTATTTGGAAGAAAGCTATGTTATCAAGTATGCATTGAACTCATTTCGTGTAAACTTTTAGCTGGAAGAATAAAAAATTAATAACGTCATTGATTAATAACGTCCAGCGGAAGGAACGATAACTTGACAATGGTTGGTCTGAAAAATAAAAATAAAAAAGGTTTATAATCTATACGAATGTAGTTCTCAAAGTACGCAGGCGTTTTTCGAAAAAAAATCCAAAAATAGCGGGTGTTAAAAAAGGGTAGTTTTGGCGGAATCTTTACGTATATTTGGGAGCTTGAAAAATACTGAATAAAAGAAATGGCTATGTACAACGATAGATCGGACAATAATAGCTAGAGTTGTGACTCCAGGACCAAGGAAAATTCTTTCGAGACAAAGGCGATCGAAAATTCGAGTCAACGTAAATCGTTGCGCTACCTGCTCTCAATAAATCGTCAGTAACTTGTTCAATGTTCAATATTTTTCCACCAACATTTTTTCACATGTTCCTAAATGTCTATACTTCGAGAAAATAAAAGAAAAATCGTTTTTACCCGTCACCGTGGTGTGCCTTAAACAGCCTACAATGTCAAGCGATCATAAAAATCCACCAATCCATGTCGAAGGAGCAAGAAATGTTCCTACTAAATCGTAGAATCGGATTCGAACAATTGAAACGCAAAATCAATCTTCAGCCATCGAACAAATGCACCTTCCCGATTTCCACCACTGTCTTCTTTGTCCATTTGCCTTTTTTTACCCAGGTAAAACAAGTTGAGTAGCTTTGATGGCCCCTTGCGCGTAGATTTCCGTGAATTCGATTGGAATATAAATTGGAAATGTGTTAGCCACGTAGCGAATGGTGGAACGCGCGGTGAAAGAGCGCGGCGAGGGGCATTTGATTGATGCAAAGGTGAGTCGTGGGCTGTGAGCGACGAGGCAAACGTGTAACGTCGAAAAGCCCTCCCACGCCTCGCGGTCCTCCATCCCACGTGCTTTATTCACCCTCTCTCTCTCTCTCTCTCTCTCTCTCTCTCTCTCGCCCTCTGTCCGTCGCTCTTGTTCCACCCTTCCCCCTCCTCGCGGTCTCTTCCCCAGTGCTGAGCTTTCGTGAGTGAGAGTAAACCGACGGGAATCGACGATCGAGTTTTGCGTCGAGAATGCAACGCACTGAGGCTAGTACTGTATACAAGCCAGTGGGGCCCAGGGCTCTGCGTCGATCTCGTCACGACTTTGGCGCCAACGTAAATACAACGTCGAGACTCCTAAGTGACAAATCGATTTGGTGACCCTAGAATAATCCGTCGTGGCACACGTATACGACACCACCGAAGACTTTGGCACCCGATCTTAATAGGATATCGTTTATATATACGTACATACACAGCTGTATACACATATGCATATAGAGAGGGTTGTTTGCCCAAGTCTTACGTATGTATATAAGATGCATACGCAACTGTATCTCGGGTTACTTCGATTTGCATAGCCGCATGGCGCCGCGCCGTTTTGCCCCCGTGATACCGGTAGAAAATGTTTCACTGGATTCTCGCTCCCGCAGTGACTGGAGAAGAATTCCCTCGATCAAATTTCAATCGCCAGGACCGTGTGAGCTTTCCCTCTTCCGAAATGGGAAAAATCGGCAGCGATCGGCGAATCGGAAGACGCGATCGTTCTTGTAGATCGGTAAGGTGGCCCAGTAGTCGTCAGGGCCCCAGTGATCGTCATGTGTGCATGGTAAATAACTATTTTGAGATAAGAATCAGTCGTTCGTGCAGATATTTGGTATATTGGCGTCCAGGAGGTATTCACCATGTTGGTTTGCATTGTGACACGTGTAAGTATACGCATTCAAGAATCATTGAGGAGCCAGTGCACTGGGAAAATTTCGAAAAATCGATTTTTTTACGGCTTTCGAAAGTACATACATTCAGAAATATTGTGTCAAAATTTTATGAAAATCCGAGCTCTCTAAGCATTTTTTTTTTCCTGAACGTCACGACCTCATTTCGTCTACCTGAGCGTATAGCGCGCTCGGCCGATCATCGTATAAACTTCAAACGCGTTTTTCTCGAAACAACGTTTTCAAAATCTAGCTCCATCGTATCTCTAAAATTAATAAACCGATTCTCTTGAAATTTGAACCACATGTTGTAAACATGATTCGCAACAAGATGACCCTCGATGAGATTAAAATTTTGATTTTTACTCTTTTTTTGCGAAAAACTGTGAAAAACATGTTTTTTTACCTTTTTCGTTTTTCATCTGCCATTTTTTGTATTTTTTTATAAAACTTTATATCCGAGGGTCAGTTTGTAGCTGGTGTCATACTGAATCTAATGGACTTTGATTTTTTTTCGTTTCAGACAAGCTGTTGCCGAGTTGTGATGGAGCTACCTAGCCCACCTATTTTTGAGGCGTTACGTTAAACTATAGTTTTTGTACTTGAAAATGAATAAAAATGAATTGAAATTTTTTATTTATGTAATTCAAGACTTTATTTATCAATCCAAACAACTTTTATATTCATAAATTTTATAAAATCCTCAAAAAAATTGCGAAAATAGCTTTTTTTCGTGGCTCCAAAGTGAACTGGCCCCTTGAAGGGTCTTCTCACTTTAGACGCTAAAAAGGCTATTTTCATGAATTTTTTTGATAGGCTTACATTATAGATATTGATATAGAAGTTGTTACACTTAATAAACACAGTTTCGAAATACTTATACAAAAAAAAATTGTTTATTTAAGTCACTATTTATAAATGAAAATGGTAATTTAAAAAAAGTCCAACAAAGAATTCTCGGAGATAGATCATCCGAAACAAAAAAATCAAACAGTTTTAGATTCAGTATGTTAATGTCTATAGGGCATATCATACGATTTTTGATATATGCAAAAATAACAAAATGGCGGACATTTTTCGAAACAACAAAAAACGTGGTTTTTGAAAAAAATGTCATAAGGATCGGTTCAGTAGTTTCGAAGATTTTATCAAAAAGTCGTCGAAAAACGTTGTTTCGAGAAAAACGCGTTGAAAGTTTATTTGGGTCACATAAATAGATAACAATTTTTTTAAATGTGTTTCGAAAATATATTTATTACGTGTAACAACTTTTATATCATGATCTTTAATCTAAACCTATCAAAAAATGCATGAAAACAGCCTTTCTTTTCAGCGTCTAAAGTGAGAAGACCCCTCAATTGCCAGGGCTGTCAATAACTGGGACAAGGTTGGCAAAAAAATCTTATGACTCGAATATTAATTTATAGAAAATCAAATAAGAATTATTGGGTCCGTAATTAGAGTTGTTTGACGAATCCACGGACCAGTCATCGTTTTACACATATTCGCGATAGTGAAAAGATATACAGATAAATAAACGTCGATTACTGGGTCGTGACCATGTCGATCACTCGGTACGTCTCGAACACAGGTGAACATCACTCGATCGACAAAATATAATAAATTATTTTATGATAAAATAGTTGCTTATAATGATTGAAAATCAATAAAATTATAGTTCTGATGTAGTAACTATAATACGTTTTATTTTTTCAATAAATAAAATTGCACGTGAGAAAAATTTATGTCCTAAACTGTTTGTCAATTATTTCAATAAAAAACAAAACAGATTGTGACTGACAAGGAACATCACTTAAGTGTCCGCCTTCGATTGTGTTGAATCTCATATATGTGATGAAGCATTTAAAATTATTAGACACGTATTTTTTTTAATCGGCGAAAATCATTTTTAGGGAAAAAACGACCCCTCAAAGAAAGGCGTGTCGCCCCTTAATTTTTTTTCCATACTTCAATAGTAGATTTTTCA
The DNA here is from genome assembly GCA_944452715.1 of Ophion slaviceki. NCBI lineage: Eukaryota > Metazoa > Arthropoda > Insecta > Hymenoptera > Ichneumonidae > Ophion > Ophion slaviceki. Next base: position 36,090,609 of record OX101789.1, read on the forward strand.
TCACTTTCCATTAGAAGAGCTTCGGTTTTTGTTTCATTCAAATCGGTGGACTGAAGGACACGCCTTTCGTTGAGGGGTGGTTTCCCCCCTTAAAACCGTATTTCCGCAGATGACAAAAAAATACGTGTCGAATAGTTTTCAATGCTTTATCACACATATGAGTTTGAACAAAATCAAAGGAGGAGACTTAAGTGGTTGTGAGTGACTAGAAATTATTCTGCAGGCCTTTATGCAGACACAATCGAGTCAGCAAAGGCCTACGGACCTTTGCATAAATGGATAAAGCAGTTTGAACGCATGTGACGATCAGTGGGACGTTCACATGGCGATTACTAGACCAACCGTCATGCCGGCATGACGGTGGCCCGTACAATACCGTCTTGTAACCTTAACGAAATATTTTCTCAAAAACTGTACCAAACACGAAAATTTCACAACGACGTTTTTCTTCGTAATAAAAAACTGATTAAGGATGACTTAAAATAACTTCTTATTAATTAGAAGACCGTGCCATACCTCCGCAATTTTTAAAGATTGAAAAAAATACCATGTAACAGCCAAAATAGTAAGAACCCGAAGTCTCAAAAATGGTGAAGAAATCTTCCCTTAAAAAAAACATAAAAATCTGCACCTTTTCCATTGCCTAAAGGAATCTCCCCCCCCCTTAAGGTGACGATTACTGGGCCAACTACCTCAATGTAGATGACTTTCTCTTGAATTTCCCAGTAATTCCATTGCGTTGGGAATTTTTTCACATCAGGCTCCAAAACGATAACGATCATGGTGCCTCATCACCCGAAGGAACGATCGTTGTCCTTTTTTTTCGCACCGTAGTGATCTACGATCGTTGAAAAATGTAGATGGTATTACGGGCGAGAAAACCGTGTGATCGCGATGAACAATGTTTTTGACGGGCGGAGAGAGTGGTGTCGTTATTGCGACGCTTTTAATAAAGCTCCAGTGTTTTTGGCCTCCGACGAGCGAACGAGTGATTGGGTTTGCGACTGCACAAAATCCGCGAGCGTACGTGAAAGAGCTGACGGCTACTCGGGTGCAGGAATAATATACAGGGTGTCCTGTCATGAATGGATAATCCTGCAACTTTCGATAGGTCAGATCATGTCCTACTATATTCTGGAATTTAAGTTTAGTAAAAGTCCCACGGTTTCCGAGATAAAAATCATCTGCTTTTGGTTTGTTCGCATGCCATTTCTACAAATCATAACTTTTTTAACCCCGTTAAAAAAAATACTTTCGGTTATTTGTTTCATCTAGAAAAGTCTTCTTTTTAACCTTAAATTTTAAGGGGTTATATACAAAGAGGAGGCCCAAAAAGATCGATTTTTCAAGAATTTTTCTTGAGAAGACCTTTAAATCTGTGAACGTAAAAATTTGTACACATATTATGGTAACTTTGAACTGTATTTTAACATTTTTTATTTGTAAAATTAATTATTTTGAAAGCTGCTACAGCTGATCTCCGGCACGATATCTCTGAACTGGATCATCTAAAATGAAAAAACCAAAAAGTATTCGTTAACATAATGGATTATCTTGTAATTTATCGAAGGAATAAGCAATATAATAATTTTTGATAAAATGGCGGCGTTTAAAAAAACATCGATTTTTGACAAAAATTTAGGCCTTAAATCGTTTATAAAATGGAAAATATTTATCGGTGGGAAAAAAACCTTCGATTAATTACTAAAAAAATACTCGAAAAGGTTGTGTTAAAATTTGAGACTGATCGGTTCAGCCGTTTCCGAGAAATCTTGCTCACCGACTTTAAACACACGGGTTTGAGAAAAACGCGTTTAAAGTTTCAAAAGCCTTTTCGATCACCCTGACACGTAATTACAAATGTGTGTGTAACTTTGAGAATATTCGCCGGATTGACAAGAATTTTTCTGTGTGTACTTAAATATATCAACATTACAAAAAAAGAAGAAAATCGATTTTTCAAACATTTTACCTGTGTATAAACCCTTAAGGAAACTTTATGGAAAAAGATCTTATGCAGAATTTCCATACAAGCCAATTCGAACATCTGACTTTGATCGCCTGCGGTTAAAAAAAGTCTACTACGCATATCGTGCCAATTACTTTAAAAAGTTGCTTCCTTATTGTCAATTCGTCTCATTTGTAGAAATGGCATGCAAAACCCAAAAGTAGACGATTTTTTTTCAAACAACGTAAGGCCAAAATTTCGAAAACCGTGGGACTTTTACTAAACTGAAATTCCAGCATATAGTAGGACATCATCTGACCTATCGACAGTCGCAGGATTATCCATTCATAACAGGACACCCTGTATATGTAGAGGTGTCCATGCACGAGTGCTACTCACCTCTTTCATCCTACACGTACGTATACACGCATGGGATAAACGAGGTGTGAGGTGCAGGTTAAGGGGTGGAGGTTTGGCTGACGTTTCACGCTCACGGTGTCGGCGCTGAGGATCGCGGGCGCCAATTATCACGCCTTTTGCAGAGACTCCCTTGCGATTCCAGCACTCCCCCTCGCCCCCTCGTGTACCGCTTATCAAAACTTGCCTAAATGCCGTAGCCGCGCCCCCTGCCAATTAAAACATGCAAGTAAACCGTCACGCGACGCCGCGCTACCTACCCCAACTAAGCCAATTACACTCAACACGACGGGACGATGGTCAACGAGATTTCGCCCGAGCCCTCTATCCCTCTCCTGGACAGTTTTCACGTACTACATCCGTCCTCACGTGTCTATTTGCACATATTACACGTTCAACCGTGGAGCCGCATACCAGCGATGAATTTCGCAACGAATCCAGCGATCCTCTGTAATTATCGTTATTTACTCCCTCTGCAGTCGGTCACGTCGTTTAGTTTCGGAGAGAATTGTGGCACTTATCGTGGCGCGTCTCTATGACAAATAATAACGCAAAGGTGGATTGTTGGAGATTTATTCTCGTGTTAAGGCGGTCCTCTAGTTTCTCGGGTCGAAAAAATCGATTTTTTTTGTATGGGTGTACATGTGTAAAAAATGTGTGCAAAGGATTTTTCAATATTCGAAGTGGTTCACAAGTTACGGCCCTGGAACGGAGCAGGTATACGGAGCAGGTATACTTTCAAACGCGTTTTTCTCGAAACACCATTTTTCGAAACGGTGACCACGATATTTCAGAAACTACTGCACCGATCTTGTTCAAATTTATACAGCATCTTTAATATGTTATAAGCCAGCGATTGAACTAGGATTATCATGTTTGCTTCGATAGTTTTTTTTGTACGAGCGAAAAACTTAAGAAAAAATGAGTAAAAAATAGAATGTAATTTTCAAAAGTGTATAAAAAAAAGTCAATTTTTGTAATTTAGAATTCACTCTAGTTCAATCGCTAGTCTTAAATATGAAGATTAAAATGCCGTTTGGTTTTTTGATTTCAGATAAGCAGAACAGCCGCAATCTTGGTCACCGTCAAGCACCTCTTTTACTTGATGTCTTCCTGTCGGCCACTATAACGTTTATTCTATTACATATTTTGACTTCAAAAAATTTGTAAAGCTTATTTAAATGTTAATAAAGATTATGCAAAAACAATGAGATTGATTATTTCGATGCTTTGCCCGTAAAAAATGATTGAAAAAGCCGTAAAAAAACAGCCGAGAAACTAGAGGACCGCGTTAATTTGCCGCTGTTGGTGAGATTTTGCCTAGAATGGTGGTCACAAACGCTTTGGCGTAAAGTTCCATTTCATCGGATTTGCAGGAGGGCACAGGGAAATTGGGGAAAACCGGCGCCGATACAGGCAGCTGTAGTTGGGTTACCATTGGGAACTCGGCGGAACTAAAACAAGAAAAACACTTGGTAGTCTTCGTGCAAGCGAGGGCGCAACCAAGCGGTCACCCATCCAAGTATTGCTCCTGGAGAGGACTGCTCGATATGGCAGATCGTTGAAGCGCACAGTCGGTTTTCTTTAGGAAATTGTTGATTAGTACACATTTTTTACTTCATTTCCACCTATAGCCGATTAATTATGGCAATGTCCAGTGATGTTTCGTATAGGGTTGTGGATTCGTGCCAGAAAATTCTTTGAAAAATACGCAGCTTGGATTCAATTTTTCTCTCAGTACTTTGTTGCTTGAGGGGTTAGGACACAGTAACGGGTATAAAATCATGTGCGAATTTAACCATTTTTTTATATGAAAAAGTGATTCACTCATAAAATTAATTACACATCTATTTAGTATGAATATCAAGCTGTTAGAAAATATATATATATTTTTTTTTCGATGTACAAAATGGCCTACTACTAATATTTTCTTTTGTTATCTTTTTTTAGGCACTTCGCGGCGTGACATTTAGCATCCACAATTTTTTACCTAGAACAAAAAACAAAAATTCTCGCCAATCTACATTAGAATACCTAGAGAAGTACGTACGGAAATTAAAAAATATTATTTTATTCAAAAGTTGTAGGTATTTGAATGAATTTTCAGTGAAAAATTTCGTACAAAACTGCTCATAAAATGAAAATTTTTCGATTAATCAGAAACTCCGTACGTACTTCTCTGCGGAATGCAATTAGGAACCTAACTTTAAATTTAAAGTAAATCGAGTGAAAATTGTTGAAGTTATTTGTCACGCCAATTGGAATAAATCTGTTTCGACAAAAACGCGATTAAAGTTTCAGGTACTCTATGGCCGTGCCACAGGTGGGCTTACGTTATACGCTCAAAGTCGGTGAAAAAAAATGTTGTTGCTATAAATCGAATAGTAACTTATTCTTATGATGATAAAGCACCGTTTTAGCGAGAAAAAAATCGATTTTTTGAAAATTCTACTGTGGCTCTACCCCTTAATTATGACAACGTCCAGTGATGTTTCGTATAGGGTTGTAAATTCATGCTAAAAATTCTACGAAGAATACGCAACTTGTAGCGTGAACGAGCTAGCGGACCTTTTTTTTCATACGAAGCTGTTTCGGACATGAACGGTGTGTTTTTAAATTTTTCTCTCAGTACTTTGTCGCTTAAACAAACTGAGGGCTCATACCCGGGAGTTCGGCTTGTTATTTTCACTTGCCACGGGGTAGTCGATAGACAAAACGTGTTTCGCTTGCACGCGTTCACGCTCGCTAATCCACGAAGGGCACGCATGCATTTATATGGGCTTTGTCGCGGCTCCATTGAGAACCTCGACACTGAGGATGAAGCTTCTGTCGTTTCCATCCAGGGGTTTTCGAATCAAACAGAAGCTTTGGAAGCGCTCGCATACACGGAATATCGAAGCACGGATGAAGAGCGAGCATTTCCGGAGACCGGAAAGATTACGTGCGATAAAACAACCCAGAGGTTCGAGCGAACGTCACGCGTCCCGCTTATACCGAAGTCCTTTCGCACGTCCGGCTTATTTTTACTCGCTTTATCTTCCGCGTTCTGCGTTTTCTCATACGCCGGATACCGCGTGATATTAATTCCCTCGGGACGTTATCTCATCAAAGAACCTTGTGGAAAAGGTTCGAGTTCGTATTATAGACCTGTCTACTTCTTTGAATGTATCCACATTCGTGTACTTCCTGTGATAGTCTTCCTTGCATCAACAATCCAAACATGCTCACGAATAACTGCGTTCGGTTGGGTTTTCCATCGTGGAAATTCCGATCCGAGTATTTTATTGGACAGAAGTAGTGTAGATGACATTCAGAATGATGACAATTAGTATAAAGACATTCAGGATAATGGCAATTAGGATGAAGCCATTTAGGATGATCACAATTAGGATAATGACATTGGGGACAATGACAATTAGGATGATGATAATTAGGATGATGACGATTAGAATAATGAGATTCATGATGATGGCATTGCGGGTGACGACATTTAAGATGATGATATCAACAGCCCATGCATGATCACGAATAACTGCGTTCGGTTGGGTTTTTCATCGTGGAAATTCCGATCCGAGTATTTTATTGGACAGAAGTAGTGTAGATGCCATCAAAGATGATGGCATTCAGGATAATGACATCGACAACCCAAACATGCTCACGAATAACTGCGTTCGGTTGGGTTTTTTTTTTTTATTGTGAAAACTCTGATCCGAGTACTTTATTGGACAGAAGTAGTGTACATGACATTCAGGATGATGACAATTAGGATAAAGACATTCAGGATAATGGCAATTAGGATGAAGCCATTTAGGATGATCACAATTAGGATAATGACATTCGGGACAGTGACAATTAGGATGGTGATAATTAGGATGATGACAATTAGAATAATGAGATTCATGATGATGGCATTGCGGGTGACGACATTTAAGATGATGATATCAACAGCCCATGCATGATCACGAATAACTGCGTTCAGTTGGGTTTTCCGATTTGAGTATCTATTTCATTGGACAAAATCAATGTAGATGATATTCAGCATGATAATATTCAGGGTGATGGCATACAGAATGACGACATTCAGGATGATGCCATTCAGGATGATGATATTTAGGGTGATGACATTCAAGGTGATGGCATTCTGGATGGTGACATTCACGATAATGACATCAACAACCCAAACATCCTCACGATTAACTGTGGTCACTTAGTTCTTTTTAATCGTGGAATTTCCGATCCCAGTATTTTATTGCACAAAAGTAAATCAGAATATATTCAGGGTGATGACATTCAGAATTATGATAATGAGGATAATGACATTCAGGATGGTGGCATTCGGGATGATAACATTGAGAATGATGACAATCGAAGTGATGGCATTCAGGATGATGACATTCAAGATGATGGAATTCAGGTTGATGACGTTCAAGATGATGACATTCAGGGTGGCGGCATTCAGGATGATGACATTCCGAATGATGACATCCAGGATAATGACATTTCTAAAGTGAAAAGCGGCTCTAGTCTTATCGGAACGATCGCGTACAAAAGTCCGGAAAGGGACTCACGTCCTCCCTGCCAGATCATTCGACTAGGGAATTTTTCGTCCGTTGATAAGCGACGGTGATTTCAGAGATCGACGACTGCCCTCATAGCAGCCCATTGTTTTCACATTCAACATTACGTAATGCCGTATAAATCAATGATTCAATGTACGGATCGTCCTCGAAATACCCAGATGTGATCGTAGCCAACATTAGACAAATGCTTGTTCCCCATGTACGAACATATACAGGGGGTCCTGTTATGAATGGATAATCCTGCAACTGTCAATAGGTCAGATCATGTCCTACTATATGCTGGAATTCTAGTTTAGTAAAAGTCCCACGGTTTTCGAGATAAAAATCATCTGCTTTTGGTTCTTCGCAAGCCATTTTCACAGATGATAACTTTGTTGACCCGGTTAAAAAAATATTCTTAGTTATTTGTTTTATCTAGAAAAGTCTTCTTTTTAACCTGAAACATTAATGAAACTTCACGAAAAAAGATCTTATGCAGAATTTTCATACAAACCAATTCGAACATCTGACTTTGATAGCCTGCGGTGTAAAAAAGTGTACTACACATATCGTGCCAATTACTTTAAAAAGTTGCTTAGTTATTGTTGATTCATATAATTTTTAGAAAAGGCATGTGAAAAACCAAAAGCAGATAATTTTTTTTCTTCAAAAAACAACATAAAGCCCAAAATCTCGAAAACCGTGGGACTTTTACTAAACTGAAATTCCAGCATACATGGATACGATCTGACCTATCGACGATTGCAGGATTATCTATTCATAACAGGACACCCTGTATATAAACACACACACGTAAATTGCAATCCTTCAGCAGTAGAAGAAGCCACCAAGGTGGCGTTTCCCTGACGAATCACGATATCGTGTATCACAGGTCGACGAGGGGCTCTGACCAACGTGATTTTCAAGCCAACGACGGAGCCGTTCACGTTCCCTCGGGAGGGACGGCATCGCGTCTGGTCCAGAATTCAATTTGCCGCCAACTCCAACCGTCCACGTTGTACATGATTCGGGAGCCCTCTTTTTTCAATTCTGCCAACATCATGAATCCCCTTTCGACTTATCGTTTAGCTTCTTTTATTCACGAATCGAGACCGGGTTGTCGGGATGATGTGATCAAGTTCTTAATTACTGGAATCCAATTTTATTGTTCCATTTTATTAATATTAGTTGTTTACTCGTTAATATTTGCTGAAATAACCACGAAAAACTAAAACCGGCACGGTTTTAGTTTTTCATAGCACGGCCAATTTTGCTTAAGGGGTCATCATAAACTTGGGGCTCAAAAGACCGCTTGATTTTCAAAAATAGTTATAATCCTGGAACTCAAAAATAATTTTAATACATAGTCTTGCCAAGTTTGATTTTTTTTTAAATATTGACAAACGATGAAGTTATTATGACTTAAGGCCTTAGGTCACAGTAACGGGTATAAAATCATGTGCGAAGTTAACAATTTGTTTTCGTATGAAAAAGTGATTCACTCACAAAATTAATTACACGTCTATTTAGTATGAATATCAAGCTGTTAGAAAATATAGATATTTTTTTTCCGATGTACAAAATAGCCGACTACTAATATTTTCTATTGTTATCTTTTTTTTTAGGCGTTCCGCGGCGTGACATTTAGCATCCACATTTTTTGACCTAGAACAAAAAAAAATTCTCGTCAATCTACATTAAAATACCCAGAGAAGTACGTACGGAATTTAAAAAATATTATTTTAATCAAAAGTTGTAGGTATTTGAACTTAAGAAATGAATTTTTAGTAAAAAATTTCGTTATAACTGCTCATAAACTGCTCATAAAATGATAAGTTTTCAATTAATCAGAAATTCCGTATGTTCCTAATTGCGAAATGCAATTAGGAACATAACTTTCAAATTTGAAGTAAATCAAGTGAAAATTGTTGAAGTTATTTATCACGCCAATTGGAAAAACAATGTTTCGAGAAGTTTCGAGTAGTCGGCCATTTTGTACATCGAAAAAAAATGTCTAACAGCTTGATATTCATACTAAATAGATGTGTAATTAATTTTATGAGTGAATCACTTTTCCATACGAAAAAAATTGTTAAATTTGCACATGATTTTATACCCGTTACTGTGGCCTAAAGCCTTAAATAAAGTGCGGCCGTTACTGTATGCCCGCACTTTATTGGCACGGTATAACAACATTTTCGTGTGATACTTTTTTGATGTTTTGAAAATTGCGAAAATGCCAAGCTGTAGAAATTCAGAATCGATTTCCGATTTAAAAGAACGTTAGTAATTTCTTATCAACAAATGGATAAACATAGAAAAAAATCATCCGGTCATACGATAGAAAATGTTATAAACTGTGCTCCGTACAATATCCAAGTAAATCGGATGAATAGATTTCGAAAATAATACCATTTTACGAAAAAAGCAAAAGAAAAAAGTGTGAATCTTTTACAAAATCGTTGTTGCAAATGCAACTCAAGACCCCGGGCTATAAAAACTACACAATAAAAATTCGTTTTTTCGAAACTTCAAGCTCACAAATCCCGCATGAATTTCTTTCTTTTTCAACAAAGCCAGAACCACCGGAATTAGCAACGTGTAAATTTCGTCGAGGATCATTTGCTCCTTCCATTGCTTTTCTTTGCCGCTGAGCTTTCGGATGGTTCCGAGTTTGAGCCTCGTTCCACGAGAAACGCCGCGATTTTTCCCTTGCACTTTCCCAGACCGCGAGCTGTTCACAGTCGCGGAAAAAATCCAGGACAAGGTAAAAGCATCGGAGAGCGTCAGCTGGACAGGCTCGGTGAATGGAACGGTTTACTCCGATACAGCCGTTACCACTGGCGCAACAGAGGTGACGTTTCTCAGCGGGAGAGCGCGCGGCGTGACCGCGAAAGTAGAAACTGGCCCGATCTGGTCAGACGTGTGACTCTCGCACGTAAGATTATAGTGGTACGCGGCTTCTTTGTTTGTGTGTGGGGTATACTTGGCCCGGGCACTTCGGGATCGATGTCGGTTAGAACAGCCACTGGAAGAGCTCTTCAAGCACCGTTCTCAACCGATCTCTCAGACACGCGCTATAAACTCGCCTTTTCAAAAGTTCTCGTTGCGGAGTGATTACGTTGAAAGCACTTTACACCTATCCACCTCTACGCTCATCCGCCCCTGTGTACTCTCTCTCTCTCTCTCTCTCTCTCTCTCTCTCTCTCTCTCTCTCTCTCTCTCTCTCTCTCTCTCTCTCTCTCTCTCTCTCTCTCTTCCTCTCTTTCTCTCTCTCTTTCTCTCTCTCTCTTTCTCTCTCTCTTGCTCTTGTCGAAAAGTGATGGTCTTCGGTCCGATAAAATACGAACTGACCACGACGACTTTTTAAAAACCTCGACTGCACCGGCTGCTCAAGTTTTGAGGTTTTTTTTATTACTGTTGACTTTTCAGTACAATAATTGTGGGAATATATTTATATATGTAAAATGCAAAGTCCTGACTGACTGACTCATCATTGCCAAGCCTGAACCACTAAAGGTAGAAACGTGAAATTTGAAGAGGGTGTTCGTTTAGGGGTTGTTCAAAATTAAAAAATTGTTGATCTTATATTGGACGCGTCGTTTAAGAAACGATTTCTCGACGTTCAACCCCTAAGGAGGTGCAAGAGGGTGGCAAAGTTTGTATAGGAAATAATATTGTCATGGTCAAATTTACTTGAAAGTTGGCATTAATGCTCTGTGACATAATTAATAAAACACGTATTTCGGCGTTTTTCAAAATTCAACCCTTAAGGGGAGAAAAGGGGTTGCAACATTTGTATGGGAAGTAAAAATAATCTGGTCAGAAGATTTACTTGAAACTTGGTATTAATGCTCTTCAACACAATTTATGAAAGACGTATTTTGGCGTTTTTCGAAATTCAACCCCTAAACGAAAAGGGGTGGCAACATTTGTATGGAAAATTTAAAAAATCTGGTAGGATTTACTCGAAATTTGGTATTCGTGCTTCTTGACATAATTAATGAAACACGCATTTCAGTGTTTTTGGAAATTCAACCCTTAAGAGGAGAAAAGGGGTGGCAAAATTTTATTAGAATATAAAAAAAACTGGTCAGAAGATTTACTTGACACTTAGTATTAATGCTCTTCTACACATTTAATAAAAGAGGTGTTTTAGCGTTTTACGAAATTCAACCCCTAAACGAAAGCGGGTGGCAAAGTTTGTACGGAAAATAAAAAAAGAGTCAAATTTACTTGAAACTTTGTATAACTACTCTGAGACACAATTAATGAAATTTCACCGTTATTGGAAATTCAATCCATAAGGGGAAAAGAGGTAGCAAAGTTTGTATGGTAAAAGAAATATCTAGTCAGATTTATTGAAACTTACTATCAATGCTCTCAACACAATCCTACATGCTCCGTAATGAAACATTTCAGGAGTACATTTCATTGAGGAGCATTTGACACACGTTTGCGCGAGCGGAGCCGCGGGCGGTAAGCTAGCAGTTATATATACACATATTTATATACATACATACATACATACATACATACATACATACATATATATATATATATATATATATATGAAAGTAATTTTTTGTATTTTTTGTTCAAAACACGTGTAGTTATATCAAGGCAGTACTCTAGTCTAGATAATTAAACAAATCGATTTTTTTAAACATTTTCTTAAAGTGCAGTCTGTTGAGAATATGTCCTCAAAAGGAGATTTTTGAATAATGAGATTGACGATTTGGCCCGAAGCTTATTCGTACGGCAATGAACGAGACCAGAATAGGATCGACCGGTCGGAGCTACGAAGTTCAGAAGCTTATAAGGGAGGTAGAACTGCTCGCAGGGAAGAACGAACTTCGGCAAATCATCATTTCATAGTAGAGGACGGCACACTTTACGAGGCAGGAACGGCTGATCAATGTAACGTAAGTATCACATGCCATTATACCACTTACAATTACATAGCTGCGGGTATCCGAAATTGTACTCGTCACTTTGATCGCGTTTTCCTCGAAACTACTTTTTTCAACCCGGTTGACATAAAATCTCGAGTTCTAATCAACCGATTGACTTCAAATTTGGCATGGACCTTCAGTATCTTCCTTCTATTATCCCTACCTCGGGTATTGCGAACTTATTATTATTGCTATTCAAAAAAATTAAGTTTGAAAAAATAGGGCGAAAAATTAACTTTTTTTCAGACAGTCTTCGTTAAATTTGTTCCCATCTGGTACCTGCCAAGATGAAATTCTTATTATGAAATCTTGTTATGAAATTCTTATATTAAGAAAATTGTCTTCATTTCTGTTTCAGATGAATGGGAGCTTTGGAATCCTGTCAACCGCCTAAACCCATTTTTTTTCACGGCCCGATTTATAGGTCCATAACTTTGTCAATTTTTTTGCACAAATTGTTTTTTGTAAGTACGTGAAACAATAATAAAAGGACTGAAAGAAAATATATAGAAAAAATACATTTGAATTCATCAGGCCCAAAAAAACGCCTGAAATTTAGGGCTCGAGACTATAACCCTTCCTCAATTGTTGTAACGATAATTTCGTATAATAATAATTTCATTTTAGTGTCAAAAATAATTTAAAAAATAATAAATAATACAAATATTAATAAATTGAAATAAATAATAATACTGATAATAATTTAGTAATCTGGTAATAATCTAGTAATAGTAATATCTCTTTTAGTTTTCTTCCACAATAACAATTGTCTACTGTCAAAACAAGCTATAAGAGAAGGCACTTGAAAATTTTCAGTTTGAAAAATCAATTTCGAAATCCCATCGAAATTAATGATTTACTATTATTATTATTATTTTTAATTATCTGTTCCATCGATCGCTTCCCCCTTTTCCGTGTCCATCTTATTCCATTTTTGTATGAAAATTAATTAATTATATAACAAGAGTACATATATCGAATCTACGACGGCACGTGAATGTGTCAGAGAATACAGTAGTACTCTCTCCTCAATTTCCAATGGCTTCGTAATTGAAAATGTCGATATCGAAGCTCAAAGTATACGCTGCGCGTCGAGCTTGATGAAATTAGCGGCTACCACTTATCGGGAATTGTAAGTTGGCGTACAAAATATTACATGTTCCCTGCAGTTACGAACGTTTGCGTGTGCTCGTCGAACAACTTTCTACGCATAGATGATCGATATTGTTATAATATTCCAGTCGATCCTTGACTCATCGGAGAATTAATTTAACTAGACGACACGAGCGTCTCCTCGTCGCTTACTTTCTCTCTCTCTCTCTCTCTCTCTCTCTCTCTCTCATCATGTGAAGTTCGACAAGGCCATAATATTCCTGTGAGCTCGTTTCTCGTGGGATATTGGAAATGCATCACGGCACAACGAATTTTCTCGATACACACAATGTCGTGCTCTTTGCGACCGTGTGTACGTGTAATGAGCAAAAGTGATTTGAATGAAATTCAACTAGGAAGCCCTCGTAGTAGCCACTTCTCCCCATACTGAGCGTTATGTAAGAGCCAATGTTTTGGAAATTACCTCTCGACAAATCTGGGCACATTTATATACTTTTTTATTTCCTACGTTCCGACGTATACCCTTGCGGGTTTTTACGTGTTACCCTTCCCAATAGAATCTTTCTCTATCACTTCCTACTTGCACTTCGCTAATCTAACCTAACTTTCGTTGCGTTCACAGCCGACTTAAGGGGTTATGCCTGGTTGTCGAAGTAGAAAAATCACTTTTTCCAAAACCAATATATTTTGACAGTATATGATCTTATACTTGTTCCCTGAAAATTTCACGGTAATCGGATCAAAATTGACAGATTTATGGGCTGTTTTGTTGACGCCCGTAGGAACGCTCGGGGCTTCGTCGAAACTTTGAACGTTTTTTTTCTCGAAAGTACACTTTCAAAGACGGTGAGCAAAATATCTCAAAAACTACTGCATCGATGTTTCTGAAATTTTAAGGACTTCTTCGAAATGTAAAAATATAGTATTTGATCGAAGGACTCTTTTTTTGATGTCTATTATTAATTTGATGAACGGAAATGCCCATTTTTTTGTTGCAAAAATCAAGACTTACTTTGAACACGCGCCATTTTGTTTTAATTTGATAGGTCGGAAATTCGTTCGATTAATCATAGGATAAACTAATATACTAAAGAAATATGTTTTATTTTTTCTTATTAGACAACTTGGTTCAGAAGGGCGTTTCTCACCGCAAAAGACGTTTACGAGAGTTGCTTCTTGAACATCGGTTGTAAATCGATTATAATTCAATATTTTTACGGAAAAAATTACAGAATGTTCTTCAGATGATACTTTGTCAAATACCTAACTTTTGTAGGAATTTATCTTCACGATTTTCTTAACCCCTCGACAGTACACTTCCGCCACGAACCCCCGACTGCATATGGGGTCGATCCGACCCCAGACGTTTTTCAGATCGTTCATTCCGGCAAATATGCATTTTTTTGTAGAGACGTTTTTTGTAGTCAATGATTCTTATTTTGTGGCCCAAAATTTATTTTTTAAGAAAAACAAAAATCACGTGCTCAAATATTCGTTGAAAGTGAGGGATGCGTTGAAACATACGTACTTGCACGGAAAAGATCATGCTTTTTTTTAAATATAAGAAACGGCCTTTGAGGTTTTTAAAGAGGAATGTTTGTAGATAAGAAAAAAAGACAGTGTCGACCGTCGTTCCACAAAGTACATTTATCCGGAGGTTTGAATTTGAGCATTTTCGGGATATTGAAAAATGGAAAAATCGACTCCTTCGGCAGATTAAATGTTGAAAACGTATATTTTCCGCATTTTTTTTAACTTCAATTACATTATTATTCACATTTACCGCAATCGACGTATAAGTACATTCGATACTCGTTGCACGTAGCCCTCCTGCATAACGGATATTTGCTTTTAGTTTTATGATCGGCATTCTAAATACATAATTTAATGTAGTAGCGCACAATAAAAGATATCCCTGAGCATTTTCTATCGTAACTCACTTACATGCAGTAATCAAATAGAAAATTTCACAATAAAAAAAAGTTTTCACTTTCACCGCACTACTGCATAAACGGGGTCGATTCGACCCCAGGTCGAATAGAGTAGGAGTAGCACATTCGAGCGCCACACTGCGGCTGAATAGACTACCCCGTTTTGCGATGCTGTTAGTTCAAAAAAAATGGGGTCAACATGACCCCGTGCGCAGTCGAAGGGTTAAAAAATCGCGAAAAACAAGCTGTTTTCGACTGTTACAACGAGGCATAACTCGTTAACGGGGTCCTCTAGTTTCTCGGCTGTTTTTTTACGGCTTTTTCAATATTTTTTTACGGGCAAAGCATCGAAAAAATCAATCTCATTGTTTTTGCATAATCTTTATTAACATTTAAATAAGCTTTACAAATTTTTTGAAGTCAAAATATATAATAGAATAAACGTTATAGTGGCCGACAGGAAGACATCAAGTAAAAGAGGTGCTCGACGGTGACCAAGATTGCGGCTGTTCTGCTTATCTGAAATCAAAAAACCAAACGGCATTTTAATATTCATATTTAAGACTAGCGATTGAACCAGAGTGAATTCTAAATTACAAAAATTGACTTTTTTATACACTTTTGAAAATTACATTCTATTTTTTACTCATTTTTTCTTAAGTTTTTCGCTCGTCGAAAAAACAACTATCGAAGCAATCATGATAATCCTAGTTCAATCGCTGGCTTATAACATATTAAAGATGCTGTATAAATTTGAACAAGATCGGTGCAGTAGTTTCTGAAATATCGTGGTCACCGTTTCGAAAAATGGTGGTTCGAGAAAAACGCGTTTGAAAGTTCGCGCATGTGATTTATACTAAAAATTTCATCTCACCGTCAATCTGCTATGCCTGGACCATACAATAGGCCTTCCTACACATTTTCTACACATGTTGTAGATGTGATTTATGAAGAAAAAAAAAATCGATTTTTTCGACCCGAGAAACTAGAGGACCCCGTTAAGCTACACTACCCCGCATTTGCCGAGGGTACTATGAAACTGGGGAAAACCCAAACCGGTATAGACAGCACTTTGCCCTATAGCCATATTCTGATTCTCTACTGCACTGACGTTTTACTCAAGTATCTACATCAAGGTCTCGGAAGTATTTGCATTTCGCTGACTGGTCGATACACCAGCCGGTGCACGGCTAAGCGGTCACCGCTCCGAGTATCGGCCATCCACAAAGCTGCTGAACCCGAAGCCTCATATGTACAAATTACATCAAGGTTTGTCCCGAGCTCTAAATAAACAGTTTGTCTAAAATTATTTGGAGGACCGTCCTCAAAATGGCCAGAAGTGCTGATAGCCAATATTGCATACATATATATATATATAGATATATACAAGAGTAACGTATGCGTTACGGAGGACTTCGGAGTATGTGTATAATTGGGTTATAAGTTTTCCAATGAGAGCGCTTTTAGCATTGCCATAAGAAAGTCTCGTACAGGAGTGGGCTTCGGAAAACTACCCCCTGGTTTTCCGTTCTCGCTAGTTCCACATGTTCATCTTTCTACGCCCTTTCGCCCACGAGCAGCTTTACGTACCAGAAAATACAGACTTGTGTGGGTGTGAGTGCATTTAAGCAACCCTCCTCACCAATTTCCGGATGTTCTCCCCTGCCTGTGCGCGACAGACTCTCACACAGTCAGGCAGTCGCTTACTACCCTCTATACGCTCTCCCTCTCTCTTGCTTTCTCTTTCCGGGCCCTTACTTTCTCTCTCTCTCTCTTTCTCTTTCGCTTTACTTCGTTGGCTACTGTTCTCGCTCCTGTACGTTAATATCTTACCGCGAGGTCGTAATTTACTTACGACATACGGTGCTAGTGGGAGGGGGCGTCGGCGATGCTCCGTAAGAGGTTCCCTCGTACATCAGACGGCCAGGAGCCGTAGAGAGCGTAGGTAGGAACGACACACGGAGCGAACGAGGGAGACGCAAAGAGAGGGAGAGAGAGAGAGAGAGAGAGAGAGAGAGAGAGAGAGAGAGAGAGAGAGAGAGAGAACGAGCGAACGAAAATGAGAGGGGAAGTGAGATATAACTATAAATACGTACGTTTAGTACCCAGTAGAGTCTTCTGGCGAGACACTAAACAGAACAATGAAAAATGAGGCGTAGCAACGCATCGTGGACCTACAAGGGACACTCTTTATGATCGAAATTACCTGTAAAATGAGTCCAAACTCGACGTAGAGACTTGTCTTTAGGTTCGTTTGCTTTTAACAGCAATCTCGTAAGGTTCTTGAAAACTTTTCATAATTGCTGATCACGGGTGCTCGCAGGAGTTCAACTAGAGAATAAACGTAGTGAAAATCGAAACTGATTAAGGCCTTAGGCCACTCTAGAGACCGAAAAAATAGGCTTTTTAGGGATTTTTTTTTCAGAAAAACTACAAAATAAATCGAGATTACAAAAAGGGTGTTTATCATACATATCAGTGACCGTATGCAATAATTTTTTTAAAGCGCTTAATTTCAAAATGGCACCAGCGCAGCGTTTATATCAAAACTGCATTTTTTAAGATGGCCTACAATTATCTGACGATTTTTTAGGCAAATTTTTGGAAAGTGAAAAATGTCGTCAGATAATTGTTGATGACAAATGAACTATGCAATATAAAAAAAATCCTACGTACTTCCATAGACAATGTATTTTTCAAGAGATATTCAACATGTTAAAGTATCAACGACAATGTTCAAGTGAATCGGTTGAAAATTGTCTGAGTTGCGTTTCCGGCCAACTTAATAAATGCGGTTTTGAGATAAACGCTGCACAGCTGCCATTTTGAAATTAATCGCTTCGAAAAAATTATTGTATACAGTCACTGATAGGTATGGAAACACCCTTTTTCGTAATCTGGATTTATTTTGTAGTTTTTCTGAAAAAAATCCCCAAAAAGCCTATTTTTTCGGCCT
The DNA here is from genome assembly GCA_944452715.1 of Ophion slaviceki. Classification (NCBI taxonomy): domain Eukaryota; kingdom Metazoa; phylum Arthropoda; class Insecta; order Hymenoptera; family Ichneumonidae; genus Ophion; species Ophion slaviceki. The sequence goes on from OX101789.1 coordinate 36,108,488, forward strand.
CTAGAGTGGCCTAACCCCTTAATACAAATTTAGCACGTTAATTTTTTAGCCTTAGATTTTAGGCTGAAATTTGGGGAGAGTTGGAGTACGAGGCTGAGAGATGTCTATCAATTTTGGAAATTTTGACGGACAAAGTTGGCGTGGTAACGTCTAGAGCTTTCTTTCTGGGCCCTTGGTATGTGGAGATAAACGTTTCTCGAATTTTTCGGCGTTTTGTTTCTTCTCAATTTGTTGAGAAGAACATCGGAAAATGCCATCTTTTTTCTTGTAAGGACAGCCCACCCTTTAACATTCACGGGTTATACAGGGATATTGCTCGCTATCCCGTGACAGGGTTGTAGAACACGTTTTCCGCTATAAAATAACCTAGTAATGCTTTATGCAAAGGTGAACAATTTTCAAGATTTCATTATTTGTATTATTTTTTCAAAGTTAGAGCCAGGTAACTTTGAAAAATATTTAAAAAAACTGGTGTATGGAATCAAACTTTTCATTATTTGTAGTTTGAGGACACAGTAAGAAAACAATTATTAACAATGGAATAAGAACATAGTAATTCTTTAGATAAGTGACTTTTCCGAATAATGAGCCTGAAATTATTTTTTTGCTATTTTCTCATTTATTGGGGTTTAAATGAGGATATTCAGTCGGGGGAAGCTAAAATTCCCCCCCCCCCCCCCACAAGAAGTAATGGGATTTTAAAGTTCGCGGAAACACGTGATAAAATAGGGCATTTTAGAACATTTCGACGCCTTTGTTGGGTTTGTTTCGGTTGAAATGTCGAAAGACGTCGCAATGTTCAAAAAACCCAAACAAACCCAATCAATGATGTTTTATCGGAGAAATCGGATAATATTTTTCGAAAAAGTCACTTATCTGAAGAATTACCGATTATTTTTTGATGCTTTGTCCAGACGATTTTAAAAATAAATTCAACATTCATTTATTCATGTTCGCGAGCCAGACGAAATGTTCTGAATAAAAAATGGCTCAACAGACTATGGACAATCAATTTCCGGGGATTTAAAAATGCATTAAGAAAAACACTTAAAAATGCATTTGAGCCTGCCCCCATTTCAGTGTCCTCGCGAGTACGGCCGAAAATTTGCCCTTATACGTTCCTAATTGAGATTTCGGGATAATTTTTTCATAAGCCGCCTAAATTTTACGGAAGAGTAATTAACAATAAAAATGTAGTTTTGTTGAAAATGTTGGAGGTACGCAATCTCTTCATAAAGAAGCCCTTCACCGAATACTCAATGTAAAAAAGTTCCATCAGCTGTAATCATCATCTGATTCAATTTCTGATGTTTGTTCTCTGGTCATGTTGTATTGACCAATATAGAAAACCCCGTTCCTTCAAACACATAAAAAAGTCCATTTTTATTATAACCCTTAATACGATACGACGCTAAAATCCATCCCCGTACCCGAGTGAATCCTCAGGAAAAGTCCAGTCTACAATAAATAATAAAACTTGTCGCAGCAAACTTTGACAGCTTGTACGTTTAACTATCCGGGACGCGTAGCGATGATTTCGTTGCAGCGAGATTTAAGGGGCTATACTGTGTGAACGCTGAACATTTGGGTGATTTTCGGGAATTTTTTGGAAGAAAAGTACTTAATTAAATGTTTCGGAAAAAGAAGAATGTATTTGGCTATATTTGACCTATATTACATAATTTTTTCATAGACAAATATTGAGATCCAAGCGACTTATGCGCTGCCTTCGGAGGCGCCAAAAAAAAGTTCCTCCACTGCTGACATGATTCCGACCGATTGCATAGCTGAAACCGAAAAAGGAAAAAAATGTCGTTAAACTGGAAGGTCTTTCCTGTACAATGACATAGGATTTTCGAAAAATTTCAAAATCCAACAAAATGGCGTAGTTGTGAAAAAAAGTCTGTTTTCTTGCCTATAAATTGGTCGTTTTTTCAATGCCAAATCGTGAATTTTCATCCAATCAAAAATATTTTACGTCATTGTAGAGTAAATATATTCAAGAGTACTCAGTTCAAATTTCAAGTCAATCGAATAATTGCTCTTTGAGTTACAATGACAGCAAATTTGAAAAATCTCATTTCATATTCTTGAAAGTTTGAACTATCGGAAAAGGCAAAAAAATCGATTTTTTGAAAGTATCACACTGGTATAGCCCCTTAATTCCACCGGGAAACGGAGGAGCTGAGTATCCTGACTGTGAATGACTCTCCAAATCGGCAATCGAATCCGCATCACCTGTGACTCGGTTCGAATGAGGTGCAAGTCAAATTTACGAACGAAATACCTCGGCGAAGAAAGAGTTCACACGTGTGTTCGATCGTACCGCATGGTGGTGAAAGGTTTGAGGAGCGGCTGGGTATTAAGCTACAGGAAAGCTCTCTCTTTCATGGATCCATTTAAATTCCGTGTAACACGTATTTTAGTATTGCATTGGAAAGTCCACAAAGACAGCTTTGGAGAAGGATTAAAACTTTAGAGAAGCGTCAGCCGGAGTCTTCTCTCTCTCTCTCTCTCTCTCTCTCTCTCTCTCTCTCTCTCTCTCTCTCTCTCTCTCTCTCTCTCT